>PVJL010015043.1:0-25761 GCA_004026885.1 Lyroderma lyra | reverse complement strand
GCCAGCCAATCGCGGCAGGAGGCGGAGCTATTCATTAGGAGGGCGGTACCGCGGGAGGAAGAATCCCGGAATCCTTCTGGTGTGCTGGGGTTGTGGCTCCGGGCTGGAAAGCGTAGCCCGTAACGGTTGTGGGGTCCCGATGTGTTCCAGTGAACAAACATTCCCCGAAGAAGGCTGACGGCTGCCTTCACAGGGCGTAGTCTAGGTCCAGCTTCCAAGGGCGTGGGGAGAGCGCACCCTACAGTGTAATGGGAAAAAAATGGATTCTGGGTTTGGAATTACAGTGCTGATTCCCGCCCAGCCCGTCAGTAATCATCTCTTAATCATGAATACGTTAGTCTTTCTGAATGTTACTATCTTTTTTCTCTGAAACGGAAAAATTATATAGAACCTACCTCACAAGGTTTGTGAGATGGTGTCTAGAAAACCTTGATCACAGTATTTGGTCTGTAGTAAGCTTTCACTAAGTGGTAGCTTCCCTATTATGTGAGAGTCAACAGGTTCAAAAAGTCCCACTTTGTCCAGCGTCATTCAGAAAGGGAGTGGAGCTGCAGACGAGGATCCTGGATGCTTCCCAGCCTAGGAACCCAGCTATGTTGGGTTGCAAAGTTGAGAAATAAAAGCCAGTTTGAATGAAAAAAATAACATTAATTCCCAGCTTCACTTACCAGAACTGATGAGAAAACTAAAAACAATACGAGAAGGGAAAGGAGGAGGCACCTGGGTGGGTGAAAAGGGTAGGTTATGGGCACCTTGATAGAAATGAGCAGGTGAAACTGCTCACCATGCCGGAGGAAAGGCAGGTCTGAAGCTCAGTGTAGAGAGGTCTGCGCGCGCCAACTCAAGGCACTGCCCCAATTCTCCCCCGCCCACATGTCGTCACCACCCAGTCCAGTACTATAGCCAATCATACAGTGACATACTCGTCACGTAGGCAGTCCTGCCCCGCTTTGTTCCTACTGTATATATGCTGTTGTTAAGAAAATAAAATTTTGAGGCCTGATCAGAATCCTGTCTTTCCTCCATTTCTTTGTGTCTCCTGTCCCTCTTTTATCCTCCACAGGTTCCTCCTCGCCCTGCGTTGTTTTGCCCCGCGGGTCGGGGCATAATTGGCGCCCCACGTGGGGCCCGAGGTACGGATCCGCGTGGGGGACACCCACTTGAGAAGCCCTGGCCAGGCAACCCTTGAGCTTCCACGAGGTGTGAGTTAAGCTCGTCTTGAGTCGCCGCGAGGTGTCGACCCGTGAGTGAAGACTCGTTCCTGATCACCGCGGGACTAGCCGCACTGCGAGTTTGATCTGTTAGAGGTAAGTGGGCGATCACTATGGGACAGGAATTGAGCTCTCACGAGCTCTTCCTTAAAGGCATTAAGGAATCTCTAAAGATACGAAGAGTTAAGGCTCGCAAAAAAGATTTACGTGATTTCTTTGTATTTGTCTCTGATGTTTGTCCATGGTTCCCTCAGGAAGGAACAATAGATCAAAAATGTTGGGCAAGAGTTGGGGATTGTTTGAAAGATTATTTTAAAGTTTTTGACCCAGCTAAGGTCCCTGTCTCCGCCTTCACCTATTGGAACTTAATTCATGATATGCTCAAAGTCCATTCGCATGATTCAGACGTCCAGAGACCAATACAAACGGGGGAGAAGGTTCTTAAGGAAAGCTCTCACCCCCCCCCCACCCCCGTCTGCCATGAGGAGGACTCCCGTCCTCCCTCTGTCTGCCATTCCATTACAATAAATATACCCGAAGAACCTGAACCCCTTATTTCTGATTTAAAAGTTTCCGAGCCAAATCCTTACCCAGTCCTCATTTGGGGACGTGGATCTGCATGCGTCTATGACACACAGGAAGAAGGGCCACGATGGCTACCTGAAAGCCTTGTTAAACCCATTAACCCCCCAGAATAACTACCCGTCCTTCAGGGAAATAATCCCTGAGATAGATCTTTCTTTAATTGTAGGTCATGGACACAATTATCCGACTCCTACTACTGATTCTAATACCGATGACCGATGGTGGATTAGAACCTCCAGTAACAGGACAGGAGTTACTTCTAAAGGTATATGGAAGCCCTTGCGACTGCAAAGGAGCCTTACAGGAACGCTGCTGCTTCTATACCAACAAGTCCAGAATTGTCCGAGACAAGATAAAAAGACTACAAGAAGACCTGGTGAAGAGAAGAAAAGAGCTATTTGAGAATCCTCTCTGGAGCGGACTCAACGGGTTCCTCCCCTACCTCCTTCCCTTCCTAGGCACCCTCGTCGGCCTTGTCCTAATCCTATCCTTCGGGCCCTGGGCTTTTAGAAAACTTACAGACCTTATTAAACAATAAATAGATTCACTAATAGCCCGACCCATCCAGGTTCACTATCACCGGCTTGCTGCCTCCGACTGTAGCACAGAAGGCTACTCCAGCTTCCTCCCCACGGGGACGGCGTGATAAACAGGCACGCCTACCCCCTCCTCAAAGAGGGAAGAGGGGTATGGGCACCTAGTTGAGTGTGGAGCAAAGCGTTGCAAGGGAAGGTCACAAAATTCCGACCTCCTCTGGATATCCCTGGCTTGCATAGAGGTTGGTGTCTACCAATATCTACAAAAATCGGCTCTGCCTCTCCTCCCCAAAAGATACCAAGAGCCATTACTAGTGGGCCTAAGTAGCCCTCGGGAGGAGCCAGGTCACTACTCCCTCGGTTAAAGCCCACTTCCCTTAAAAGACAAAAAGGGAGGAGATGGAAAAATGCAGACCTTGCATACTAGGAAGAACGCGGCCTTCCTTACTCAGGTTTCACCTAGTCAAACGCGCCGAACCAAAGCCCGCGCGCCAACTCAAGGCACTGCCCCAATTCTCCCCCGCCCACATGTCGTCACCACCCAGTCCAGTACTATAGCCAATCATACAGTGACATACTCGTTACGTAGGCAGTCCTGCCCCGCTTTGTTCCTACTGTATATATTCTGTTGTTAACGAAAATAAAATTTTGAGGCTTGATCAGAATCCTGTCTTGCCTCCATCTCTTTGTGTCTCCTGTCCCTCTTTTCATCCTCCACAGGTTCCTCCTCGCCCTGCGTTGTTTTGCCCCGCGGGTCGGGGCAGTCTGGGAGAATGAGGAGCAAGAACCTGCGGGGTTTGGGGGCCACTGTTGATAGGATTTGGTGGCCAAGGGGAGATGAGGAAACAGAAGGGGTGAAAATAGACCTTTTCTTGAGGAAGTTCAGTTAAAAGCAGAGGGAAATGGCTCTTGGGCTAGAGGAGGTCCCAGAGTGGAGGGGCTCTGAAGTGCGTGTTTGGAGGCCAGGAGGAAGCAATCAAAGGAAAGAAGACGATTGCAGCGAAGTTCATTCATCCTTGATATGTGTGTGCTAGAGTAGATGGCATGTGCTTTAAGTCTAAGTTTCAGTGACCCTTCACCTGGCTAAGGCTGAGCAACCGACCCTGATTACAGAGAAAATGAAATCCAACAGCAAAGTAACATTACTCACTTAGGGTTAAAGTAATCTTCATGGTTTTGCTTAATTTGTGAATAAGTGGAAATTAAGTTTAAGGGGGGGGGGGGGAGGAGAAACTGCTTTTAAAAATACGATTTTCCTGGCGGGTCCCAGCAGCTCGGGCGGCGGGAGGAGCGGCAGCTGCCAAGCAAGCCCAGCTTCGTGAAGGCTCTCGGTGCCCCGCTGCCCGCAGGCACTGGGCACGCGCGGTCCCGCCGCCAGGATGCCCAGGAGGAAGGTCAGCTCGGCCGAGGGAGCGGCGAAGGAGGAGCCCAAGGGGAGGTCGGCGAGGTTGTCAGCTAAACCTGTTCCAGCAAAAGTGGAAACGACGCCCAAAAAAAGGAGTAGGAAAGGATAAATCTGCTGACAGAAAAAGTGCAAACAAAAGGGAGAAGGGGAGCAAAGGAAAAACAGGCCAAAGTGGCTAATCAAGAAACTGAAGATGTACCTGCAGAAAACGGAGAAACTGAAAACGAGGAGCGTCCAGCCTTTGATGGAGAAAGCAGCCATGTCTGATTAATATCGTGTACCATGTCTTATCTGTGGTGACTGTCTCCCCTCTTGCACAATCCAGAGGACTATTGTTATCAATTATTTTGTAAGTGCAATTTTTTTAGTAGCTCTAGAAACATTTTTAAGAAAAAGGAAATTCCATCTCATCCCATTTTTTGAAGTGTAAATGCTTTTTTGTAAGAGGTGAAATCATTTGCTGGTTGTTTATTTTTTGGTACAACCAGAAAATAGTGGGATATTGAATATGGGAAGCTTTGATTGTTTTGAGTGTCAGCTTAACATTCCATAGGTGGGGGCAGTTTTTATATCCTATAATACAAAGCATACTAAATGGCAATTTGGAGTCAGTCGTGCATTTATTATGTCTTAAACATTTTAAATTACTTTTATTCCCATGTTTTTGGTAGAATTTTTCCTATGCAAAGCCACTCCTTGATCTTGGCTGTTGGATTTTGTCCATTCTGTAACATCTTCAGTCATGGTAGTCCAGTTTTCCTGGTAATTTTGTTAATGTGCTATGAAAGATTGAAAATTTGATTGAAAATTAAAATGTAGCATATGATAATAAATTGTGAATTAGTGGGACTTTGATGTATAATAACAGCATATCAACATTTTAAGATATTGGTTCTTGACAGTTTATTAAGAAAAATTAGACTCCAAATTTTAAACTGGAAAGTCACTGGAATAAATATTTAGAAAAGAATCACAATAAAAATGAATTTAAAAAAAAGAAGACATCACAACTGTATGACTTTTAGGTTTTTGATATGTATGTTCAGAATTGTGTACAAATTGAAATGTCTGTACTTATCCTCAAAACAATCAATAAAATCTTGGTGATGAAAAAAATACAAGTATCCCAAAAAAGCAAGTTAGGCTGATGTTATTTGTAATTAAATAAGAACTTTCATAAATTGAAGTAGTAGAACTTTATAAGGAGAAAAAGTTGCAATTTTCATTCCTTCTTGTTCTTTTTGAAGCCAGTTTCCGGTGCTTTCTGTTGCTTTTTCTGCTTGGATAATGAATCAATATTTCATCTGTCAAAATGGATGAGAACATGTGGGAAGCTCTTTAAAACAAATTAAAACCAATGAGAGATTTTTTTTTTTCTGTTATTGGCAAGAGAGGGCGAGGAAGAACTTAGCTTTGGAGAAACTAGGGTACCCATAGTGCTGAGGCATGGGGATCAAAGTAGGGTATGGGGACTTAGTTCCCAGAACCTGAGATCCTGGGGTCTGGAGTCCTGGGGGTCAGTCTGTCTGTGCTAAGGCCCCTCCTGAAGTTGGCTCCTAAAAAGCCACCTCCAAGTGAGGATTCCAGTCTAACTTTTGCCATTCTGTACTCCAGCTGCACAAAGCTTGTCCATCCTGTGGCCTGCAGGCCACATGTGGTTTAGGTTGGCTTTGAATGTGGCCCAACACAAATTCGTAAACTTTCTTAAAAACATTATGAGATTTTTTCTTGTGACCCTTTTTAGCTCATCAGCTATCGTTAGTGTTAGTGTATTTTATGTGTGACCCAAGACAATTCTCCTTCTTCCAATGTGGCCCAGGGAAGCCAAAAGGTTGAATGTAATCTAGATGGTGAGTTCCTTTGGGTCAGGAACCATCTGGAGCACTTATTCAGCACTAAACCCAAAGCAAAGCCCTAGTGATACAATGGTGAACAAGACAGACCAGGCCTCTGCCCTTACACATATGTTGCTTAGAGCCTTGTGCTATAAAACTGTCCTATAGGGCCAGGAGTTCCTTGAAAGCAGGGTCTGGACTGTCACCTAGTGTGTCCCTAGCACCAAGCACAGGATTTCTTAACACTTAACTTAGTTGGTACCAACATTAAACATTTTCTGAATGAGCAAGTCCAGAAAAAGAAAGATGACAGTGAAGACTGAGTTATAACTGACTTCATGTTTACTCAAGTCACATTCATCCTCTTAGGGGAACATACTGTCCTCTGAAGTTAGCTTTCTGGAAAATTCCTCTGAGGAAGAAATAGTGAAGCTCCTCAAACCTAAAGTTGTAGTTGTCAGAATTTACAGAGAGCCGTTTGCCAGATCCCTAAGCATTTTATGGTTCCAACTCTGAAAACTTGAGCTATTTTCACTCTGTCCTGAAACTCTAGAACCAAGTCTGAGGAGGAAGAAACAGGTCCACTAACTTCCTCATCAGAATGGAGTCAGGAGGCAGTGGCTGGAAAATGGTACACCCAGAAAAGAGCAGAAATTTTGGACTCGGACAGAGCTGGGTTGGAGTCCCAGCCAGGCCAGGCATATACTGTTTACATGACTGTGTAAGGCACTTCACCTCTAAATCCCTCAGTTTCCATAGCTGTAAACTGGGGGTTACAGGGTATTATTTTGCAGGGCGTTTGAGGATTAAAAAAGAATCCTTCTCAATAAATGGTCCCTTCCTGACTTGAAGCAGAAGTGCCTCCTAGTGGCAGGTACACATTCTTTTGTTCATGCTAATATAAGACTGGAATGCTACTTCCCAGAAGACTTATCTAGTCAGACTAGTAAAACCAATTTACTAGTATTCCTACTGTTTTTGGAAAATTCTTCATTCACTGTCTCAGGGATGCAGCCCTCATTCAGCCTTGTCTCAATAACTAACAGCCTCCTTACTAAGTCTCCTGCTACAGGTCTATTCCTGTCAACCTAAAACACTGCTAACATTTTCCACCAGCTTAAATCCTTGCCTACTTCTCGGGAGGGCTCTGGGGTAACTGGGAGTAACAGCATAATTAGTACACCTGTTGCTGGTTAGAACTTGGGAGTGTACCCTGTTCAGATTTATACAGCTGGAACAAAGCTGCAAGCTCATTTAATTTGGGTCCTATTTTCAGTTGAGGAACTAGGGGCTCACAGAAGGGAAGTGATTCCAAAAGGTCAAATACTAGCCAGTGAACAGGCTGGGGCTAGAATGTCTCTGGATTCTGTTCGAGGCCTCTCTCACAACTCCACTCTTACTTTCTTCTTGGTACTGTGGTAGGGCAGTACCATAAAGAACACACATACCCCAAACCCCTCCCGGCCCCAGGGTCAAGCTCCTTAATCAGAGTAATTGTAAGGATCATTTTCTTTCCCCATGTGCCCTCTCCAACACTGCTGAGACAAGTTATAAAGTACTTGGTCAGAGATTATAAACTGACCTAATTGGCTCTGGAAATAACTTCTACACTTGTTGCAGTCTTGGTGCTTTTCCTGCACAGTAACTGTTTGGCAGGCCAAGCTTAAGTGAGCTGGTAACTTGACTCTCTTTTCAAACTGTCAACACAGCGGTATTATCAGCCTCATTAAAATTGATGTCAGCACAACTTGACAGGGCTGGAGCAGAGGAAAGTTCACAGCCTGAGGGTATAACCTTTGTGTTCTCTCACCTTGCTCTGGTGGTACAAGTGTAGCCCAAATAGACATGCCAGAAATGGGAAGGATTGACTCTGCTGGCACTATCCTCCTGTGACTCGTTAGGAGTCCTGGTGGTGGGGGCTAGCATCTTACACAACATGATCTGTATTTCCACGATAAGTGTCAAGTCACTTCCCAGATCCTGGGTTCCCGTTGCAGGAGTGAATTCAAGGTACGAGCACAATTGAAAACAGGGCCACAGTTTCTAGGCTAGGTTCTTTCACTTCACCATTTGGGCCAGCTCTTGTCCCCTCTCCTGTGCCTCAGTTTCTACAATGAGCAATGGTTCCAACCCTTTTATTATTAAAGGATAAATGCTTCAAGTGTAATCATGATATTCAAACATATCACACAGGAACAGATTGTTGCTATAGTTGGAGGGCAGGGGGATATATGGAAGAGATGCCTCTACTGACCAGGAAGTATCAAGTCAGGACTAGTATATCCAGCCTATCACAGACAGCTCCTACTCAGCTCATTTTATAACTCAAATGTTGGTTGCAAAAGCTGGAGGCAAACCCATTCAATGAAGGTCTCCTTTAGATGGGAGACAGCTCCAGAAATATGGTCTGTTCTGTGAGCTCATCACCGAAAAACTTGTTTCTTTAAAAATTTAAAAACTATCTTAAGTCAAAAGCAGATGAGCCTCAAGGACTTCCCAGAGGCCAGAATGTCACAGGCTTCTGAAAAACCTAATTTTAAAAGAAAAAAAAATGATAGAAATGAAAACCTGGCTTTATAATTCCCTAGACATCCTCACTGGCTGTAAGTAGTAGGTCAGGCTAACATTTTACAAAGTGAATGCACAAGGTTTGACCTTCCAGGCCCTTTAGGATGAAATCCCAAATTACAGCCCCAGTTTCATTTGCCATTCCTCTATGCTCATTCTCTAGTCAAACTTGCCTGTTTGAATCTAAACGTACTCAGCAAATCCCAATCTCATTCCTCCCTCCTTTCTTCACTACTATTTCTAAACCCTATCCATAATTGCATGTGCAGCTCAAATACTGAAACTTTCCCAGTCCTCCTAGTTGGAAGCCATCTTTCTAGCCTGCCATCTTTCTAGCCTCTGAATTATCCTAACACTTACTGGACCTCTTGTTCTAGGTCTTAGTAGACATTACTGCTGTCGGTTCTCTCTTCCCTACTAGTTACTGTAAGCACCTAAAGGTTGGTCTATCCCAACCCCCTCCCTCTTGTCCAGCCAGGAGCCTGGAATAGCCTAGGTGCTTGGTAAACACAGCAAAGTTCTATAAACTTGAAAAAGCAGGAAAAATAATCACCCAAAATTATTCTGATATTTGACATCTATAAAAACTAATGACACTTAGTGGGAAGGTCATTAAATTCGTGAACAGGGGGCGGGGGTTGCAGGGGGGTTATCAGAGAGCTGGAAGTGTTAGTGCACACACACTTTGTGTGACTTATATGAGCCAAATTTTCACCTAAATGTGTCCGTGTTCTTTCAAATATGGCCAAAGAAGCATGTCAACGTGAAGAAAACCCCAAATATGGATAAAACAGAATTTTGCACTGTTGTTAGTTAAGTTCCTCACAAAACAAGGGAAAACACCTCAAACCATTTTGGACATGTTAGTGGTTTACGGGCACTGTTGCCCTGGGAAATCCATGGTTTACAGATAGCATAGCCTTTTCAAACAATGCAGAGGGTTGATTGAAAATGACCTCCATCTACGATGCCCTGTTGAAGCCACTTCCTCAGATAGTCAAAAAAGTTGAAAAACTTATAGTGGGAGATGCCAGACTGAATAAAAAGCAGCTTGCAGAAATGACTGGTTATCACCTTCAACCATTTTGAATATTCTGCATCAGCATCTAAGGACATCAAGACAGTGCAAGATGGGTACCGAGAATGCTCATACCAATTCCAAAACAACAGGGCGCCGAGTGGGCAATTTTTGGACCTCTGCAGAGACAACAAAGATGAACTTTAAAACTGGATTGTCACTGAAGATGAAAGGTGGGTTCATCAGTATGAGCCCGAGTCAAGCAGGAGACCATGCAGTGGCATGAAAAGGGCATGCCACCTCCTATGATGTACAAGGTATTACAACTGGCTGGAAAAATCACGGCTGTTTTTTACAGAGTATCCTGCTGATTGATTACAAGGATAAGGTGTCACAATAACTGGAGAGAACTATTCCAGTCTGCTAAAACAGTTAAAAGAATCTGTGAAGAAGAGGAAAATGGACCAAAGGGGTACTGCTTTTACACAACAATGCTCCGTGCACAAGAGCAATGTTGCAATGCCTACTCTTCATGACTGTGGCTTCCAAACATTAAACCACCTCCCATATAGTCCAGACCTGGCTCTAATTATTATTTGTTACCAAATATGAAAAAAACAGCTTCAAGGGAAGAAATTTACAGACAACAGAGAGCTTAAAACTGCAATTTCAGCACATTTTGAGGGAAAACACCAAACATTTTCTTGAGGGTATAAATAAACTGAAAGATCTAAAAAGTGTATTAGGATTAAGGGTGAATATAATCAAAAGGAAAAATGATAGTTTTTTCTTGTTCTACCCCTCTTCCTCTTCATTCTGCAAAATTTCTTGACCACCCCTGTAGGCTACAGAAGAAACCACTTTATAATGTATTGAAGGTTTCCAAATGGCAGATAAGGCCTGTGTTTGGGGAAAATAAAGTAATACCTCCTGAACCAGAAATCTAATCCAATTTTCTTGAATTTCCTTTGCAGAAAGCAAACTCCACTTTAAAAGACTGGAGACTTCAATTTTAAAGTAGATGTTTTAGGGATTCCAATGACACTATGTAACTTTCTCTAGCTATAAATTCAAATTAAAGTCCAATCTTTAAAAATGCTGTTTACATACATAAAACCCGACTCATTATAGTAGCTTACAGCAAAGATTTACTAAAAGAACCCTCAAATCTTCAACTACAAAAATACTGACAACAGAGTGATACATCTATTAAATGGCTGATCCACTGAATACACAGACTGCATAATATTTTACCCCTCCTCCAAATCCCTTCAAGATCTGTTAAGAACAGAGAAAATTTCCATGTTCTGGTAAAGCTGAGCTGACCTCAGGCAGTGCCAACTCTACTTGGCAAGGCTTTTCACATGTTATTTCTCCTCAGCAGGCCTGTCTGGATAACAAACCATACTCTGTTCACCCCAAACACTACATGGTTCAGCCTTGGTGCACAGCCCATTTTTTCTTCAGACCTTTCTGTCGGTGAGGGTCACAGACCATCAGTACTGCGAGAGGCTTCAGAAGCCATTTGGTCACACACCCTCAATTTACAGACTGGGAGGTGATCACAAGGTCAACCCAGGAAATCAGTGACAGAGCCAGAACTAGAATTCAGATTTCCTAGGATGCAGGACAAGGTCTTTTCTTTTATACTATATCCTCTTTTCCTTAATACATCTATTATTTGAATATAACATTTTTATTGGCTTTCAGGGGCTTCAGAGCACTGACTTCTCAATACTATTTTTAAAAAAGTCTGCCTCATCTATTCTCAGTTATCAAGAATGAGGATTAGATTTAAAAGCTCAAAAATCATACCATTTGTGCAGTGCCCCTCAATAAACACTAATATAAATATGGTGAAGAAACCAGGTTAGTGTGTTTTAACATGAGCTTACAATTAATGTCTAATATAAAAATGTAAGCATACAACTAGGTTTTACCAAAGAGGAATGTGTTTATTTCACTTAAATTCTTAAAAATATGTTTTTGGCAGTTGTCAAATATAATGTTCTAAATGTAAAAAAAATTTTAAAGAAAAACATGAAAAACCAGACCCAAAATGTTAAGATTTTATTTACAAAGCTTCTTTGTTGTACAGAAAGTAAAAATGCTGTTACAATCTTGGTGTAACTGGTAGCCACAGGCAGCTGACTCACCAATCACAGCTATCCACGCTACAGCAAGAGTCTTACACAAAAATCTAACAATGCTTACAACTTTGTTGGGGTGAAGTTCCCAAGCTTGGTGGTGGATTTCCAAGAGGGACTATATGGAGGAAGGCGGAATGTCACAGGAACTATTCTTTGGCTCTTTGGGTGGGTGGGTGTCCTGGGGTTTGTATCACGGCTACCTTTTTTTTTTTTTTTTTTTTAAACAGCTACCAAATCCAGATGAGCAGTCCAACCAATACTGAACAGTTCTTTTTTTGCAAGTCATTGGGGCTCTTAATCATCTTCTCCTTCATCGTCTGTTTCTCTCTTCCTCTTTTCACCTTTCCCGCTTTCTTCCTCCTCTGTACAATAACAAAAATTCACTTTGAGACCATTGGAAAGGCATTTTTGCCTAGGTTATTGCCAAAGGAGGTTAATAATACATTTTTTAATGGTTGAGAGATTATAAATCTATTGGATCAATAGATTGTTAATTAAGAGTATTAATTTTAAAAAGCATAAATAATAACCACAGAACCAAGGCCAAAATGCAGTGGTATTTCAAATTACAGTAAAGTTAATTCAAGTTTTCTTAATTTTAAATTCAGTGTTCCAAATGATTCTTACACTTGTTGGTCCCAACAATGAGACATTAGCAGTTATTAAAATGCATAGCGAAGACTTTGTTGTTAGCTAGCCTATTTCTGGCTCATGCTTGCTAACAATTCATCTTGGGAAGACCGCTTAACATCCTTAAACCTGTTTCCTTGTTTATAAAATGGGAGAATGGTACTATGCTAACCTGAGAGGGTTATTCTGAGGAGTAAATGAGATTAACACTAAGTACATATTTAGCTGAGAACAGGACAAGACACAAATTGTAGTAAGTTAGTATTAACTAGAAAGGATTTCTTAGATTCCTCAGGTATTTGACACAGACACCTATACATTGCTGTTTTTTCAATTCATAAAAAAATCATGGTTATTTCAATGAAATTAATTAAATCTGTGTCAAATTATGTACCAAAAAAGCTCCTTAAAGGCAGAAACTGGGTGCTAAGGATTGTTCTCTCAGTTTAAAATTAGTTCGGTGCCTGGGAGATAGAGTGGATGCTGAGGAAGTATGAACGAATGGAAAGCAGAGCAAACAACCTGGTACTCTGAAACCTACATAAGCATGGGAATGTATACATTCAGTAACAGATGTTTCACTGGTTTTGATTGTGGTGGGGAAAAGAATAACACTGATAAGATTGAAAAGATGCTATTTATATGCATATCCTGCAAAAATTATGATCCAATTATTAGGACATTTTTTAAATGAAAGGATTCCAAACTGAAATTTCATGCCTGGCAGTTAACACAAATGTGGGGTCTAAACACACAATTCAAATGTGGGAATTGAGGACAGGGTCCCCTTCCCTCAGACAGGCATTATTAATCACTGTAAAGAAGGTGAGCTGCACCAGCAGAGGGAGCACTGACACAGGGCAAGTGCCTGTGAAGACCACCAGGGCAGAGGACATCTTATTTTCTTCTCAGTGGTTCTCAATTAATGGACAGGGGTTTCCCTGGTGGTGTAGTGGTTAGGCTTTAGCGCTCTCAATGCCACAGCCTGGGTTCAATTCCCAACAAGGGAACCACCCCCAACCAAAAATAAATAAATAAATAATGAATTAATAGACAGTGTCCCCATAACCCACCCCCCCCTTTTTAAAGTGGTGAAACAAAAAGATAGTTTATTGAGGAGAAAGTACACTCCAAAGAGGTAGGAGCGGGCTCGATCAAAGAAAGTGGCTCAGGAGCCCATAATCCCATTTTTTAAAATCCATAATCCCATTTTTAATTGAGGAGGACCAAAGTGCACACATCAGACCCACCTTCATCTTCATCGTCATCGTCATCGTCTTCATCTTCATCAACTTCTCCATCATGTCCGAATTCTTCTTCCTAAAGAATGGTAAATAGCATACATTATTAAATTAATTCTGCTAAGTTGAGAAGTACAAAAATTATATAATTTCCCAATAAATGTGACAATCCATCAAGGAGAAAACCGCAATGTTATTTTTATCTACTCTGATGTACTGAGACCTGTTGGCTTTTCTTAATAATTCTAATTTAAAATTTTCTTTAAAAACTGCTTTTCAGAAGTAAGCATTTTAATTTGCCAGACATGTTTAATTAGTATACAAACTTAAAATAGTAACTCAAGAAATGATTTTAAAAGTCTTGATTTCAAAGCATGTTTAGAAGATTTCTACATTACCATTCTTATAAAATGCTTCTTTTAGAAACTTTATTTCATCAAATACCTACGAGATTATATAAATGCTCAACCTCATTTCTGTGCTAAAAAAATAACATTTTGTGTTTTTTTCCCTTTTAATTAAATTTGTTGGGGTGACACTGGTTAGCAGAACATGATTTTTGATAACTTTCTTCACTTGTTTTCACAATTCTCCTTGAGGGTCAAAGTTAAGTCACTCCTTTCTCTTGTCTTTCTAGCATTCAGCTCCTTGGCGATATTGTATTAGTGTCCAATTAAACTAGACTACCTGCTCTTTCAGGGCAGGACAGCATTTTTATTTAACTGCATCTCCAGCTCTTTAACACAAGAGGCATATATTTACTGAATTAAGCTGAATTAACAAGAACAAGTTCAGACTTGGTAAACATACCCTTCCTATGAATACAAGAAAGGGACAGACATACCTTCAGTTTCTAGTTTTCTAACCTTTCTGAATGAATATTCAACTCACTGCTTCCTCCCCAAGTTAAAGGGTCAAAAGTTACCTTGCAGAGCCAAGTACTGTGTCCAGTTAACATTCAGTAAACATTCCACTTAGTATTTATTAAAAGTGAGGACAAGAGCTCAATTCATCAGACTGGTATTAGTATATTCACATGTATACTAATTCTTTAGAAGGTGTTTTTTCTTCCTTCCTTATTTATTTATTTTTTAAAATTCATTTTTATTGTTAGACTTATTGGGGTGACATCTGTTAGCAAGGATTACATAGGTTTCAGGCACACAATTCTACAGTGCATTGTCAACTTGATGTATAATAAGTTCACCAACTAATGTGACTTCTCTTTCCATCACCTTATTTCCTTTTTTAAAATCTACACTTTTAACTATAAATAGGAAGCAGGGCAGCCAATAGTTGCACTGACCTCTCCACTGACTTCATCATCATCATCTTCTCCTTCTACATCTTCATCTTCGTCTTCATCCTCTTCATCATCAAACTCTTCCTCCTCACTATCCTCCTCATCCTCTTCATCCTCTCCTTCTGAAAACAGTCCAAAGGAATTCATTAAATACCCTTGATGTCCCATGGGGAACACCTGCTAGGGTGCTGGGGAACTATGGGCTAGTCTGTGGGACAAATGCTGGGCTATACCAATGTCAGGGAAAACCATGAACCAGTTACCCTCTTCCTCGAAAGCTGCCATTCAGTCCCTTTGTCTAACAGTCCCATAAAATCTGGAGGCCAAGACTACTGGTGGATTAGGTGCACACTACAATTATTACTGATGAAACAATGCAATGTCTGGGATTTGCTTCAATGTAAGGAAGCGGGAAGGTGGAGGTGTATATGTATAAAGTAAGATCAGCCATGAACTAGTAATTGTTGAAGCTGGTTACGGGAACATGAAAGTTAGTTTTACTATTATTTCTACCTCTGACTAGGTCTAAAATTTTCCATAGTAAAAAGTTACAAAAATATGAAATGAAAATAAACTTCTCTGAGGTAAGGGTACCACCACAAAGTCAGGTGCCCAAATCAGGAACCTGTGAGACACCCGTTAATAACTCTGCAAGGAAGCAGGGAGGCCCCTTCATCCTGTCTCCACTCCATTTGGTGCAGGCCTCTAGTCAAACAGATCTCACCTCTCTCAGTCTTGGAGTGGGCTGTGTTGTCTCCTGCCTCATGGCCTCTGCATGTCCTTCCTCTCTTCTTGGCCAACACTGACTCAACCTTTGAGTGTCAGTTAAAAATTACTTGTCAGGCAGACTTGCCCGACCTCCTAATCCCAGCTCCAGCTCTCACACACTCACCTGATGCTTCTCCATTACCGCACACTTTGCTCACCTGTGATTATTTAGTTATGATTAACACTTTCTTCCTAGTAGACAGTTAAGTTCCAAGAGGACAGGAACCATGTGTTTTTGTTTCCCCCAAAACTATTTTTCACAGTGCCTGGCACATAAGAAATGCTCAAATATTTCTTGCCTGACTTAATCTTCACTCTCAGAAACTGCACTCCACTCTTCAAAGAATTTATAGGCTCCTGCACATGAGGTCACCCAATTTGTTTAAGGTGAACTTAAATAGAAAACAACAGGCACAAAGGATTTTTAGGAACAAGGCAATCTGTGGTGAGGGGAATAAACAATGTAAACATTTGAACAAGGTGAGATGTCCTATTCTGTGTCTACTTAAGCACCTCAAATCTCGTCTCTTTTTGCCTTGTCTCAAATAGCCTGCAAAAAAAATTTTGTAAAAACACTTCCAGAACACTGCACCAGTAATTGCACCCTGGCTGCCTGGTGTGTTTCCTCCTGTACTTTTCTTGATCATTTCTGCCTCGTGTATTTTTATCTTTAAAGAAATGAGATATTTAAAATAATAATTCAAATACAATAATGCCATGAATCCCAGCAACATCAGGGAATCTAAAAGATGTTTTCTTGATGCTGGTTGACATGAAAACTAATTGTTCTGCTTCTTCTAAGCCACATGGAGGCAAGAAACCATTTATCCTAAGAGTGACTCAGAGTAAACACATCACTTTGCTACGAAAGCACAAGCTGATCAGGAGGGATATTTTAGTTAGAGAATATTCAGATTCTTAAAGATAAGTGGATGTAAAAAACCTTGACCAAATGTCAAAAATAAAAACTACCATATTTTGTCAAGTATAATGTGTTCCTGTGTATAATGTGCACCCACATTTCTGGCTCAAACTTTCAGAGAAAATCGCTTTCATTTTAATTTTTTAATTCAAATTTTTATTTATTTATACTTAGGTACTTGTTTTTTTGTATTATAAAGAAATTTTAACATTTATTTTTTAACATATTATGGTACAAGAAATTTTATGTAACAATTATAAAACATAAGAACAGATACAAGGTATAAGAAATTTTATGTATAAAATATATTTCATATAAAAAACCCCCGATTATCGTGTTCCAGGGTATTATTTTGCATTGGGTACTGTTACTGATTTCTAGAGTTCAATTTTTAACACATAAGCATAAATAAAATAATCAAAAACATTTATATAGATAGGAAATTAGTACTACCCATGTATAACGTGCATCCTTATTTTTCCCTCACAAATCTGGGCTAAAAAGTATACATTATACACAGCAAAATAGAGTATATTCTAATTGCATGTTATGGCCAAATATTATTTCCCTTATTAATGCAAAATGGAATCCAACATAGAGTGCTTTGAAATCATTACCTTCTTAAATTCTAGTCACATATGGAAGGCAGAAAAACTATTTTATTTATATTTTGATGTAAGAAACATGTACCAAGTACCTATTAAGTGTTGGGCCCTGTGAATAAAGAGAAAAAAAGACAGTCCCTACTCAAGAAGGTAATCGTAGCATAGTTGGAAGAAGTTAAGAATAGCAGACAATCATAAGTACTATGAAAGAGGTAAGCTAGGGGATGCTCCAGTATGCAAAGGGAACTAACCTAGCTCATGAGTATGTCAGGAAAGGCTTCCTGGAAGAGTTGACAAAGCTAGGTTTTTAAGGATAAGTAGGCCGTAACCAAGAAAGGGGAATAGTTAGAAGGAAGACAGGAGACATGAAATGATCATCCTTTTAGTAAGCCGTAAATGACAGGAATTTCAATGGGTTAGATATCTCTAGGCTCCAAATTCAAGACTAATTAGCTCACAAACCATTATTATTTGGAATCATTATTTAAAGGCTTTAGTGTCCCAAGAGCTTATCAAAATTAAACAGAGGTCCTAGCTCCAAATGTAACGAATGCCTATACACATGACATAAATTATTTTTCTCAAAAGCAAGTAACTTTATCAGGACCCTTGAGAGGCATAAATTAGGTTAACTGGGTGTCACGTCCACTCACCTTCATCATCATCTTCTTCATCTACACCATCCACCTCGGCATCTGAATCAGGGGCTTCTCCATCTTCTCGGTCATAGCCATCCAGGTAAGTTAGCTGAGGCAGGAGCTTGAAGACACTCTCTCGGTAGTCATTCAGGTTAGTAACCTCACAGTTAAACAGATCCAAGCTTTCTAGACATTCCAACTTTTTCTGAAGAAAAGGATCAAAAAACATACTTCCTAACCAAAGGCACACAAGCAACAAAACCTATTTCCAAAAAGAGGTATAATTCTAGGCTCTATATTAGCTACTAGCCGCTCAGCGTTGAAAATAGGAAAACATTTCAAGTCCTTTGCAACCTTTATATTAGAGGCCACTAGATTTTAACTAGTCCTTCCCTTCTACATCTACCCTTCTCAAAGGACTTTTTCTGGCAACATTAATTTTAAGAAATATGAATTTGAAAAAGTAGTTATTAAAACTGGGTTTTTTCACAGTATGAGACAAATCAAACAGAATTTAACAAGCTTGGTTCAAAACACTAAGTTTAAACATTTGATTAATCAAATGGTCGATAAGAACTTCCTAGATATTAAGCATAGTTTTCAACATTCTGGGGTAGTAGTATGGAAAAAAATTCATTCAATCTATCAATCAACTTAATCTCAAGGTGTTTGAGATTTCTACTTGGGGACATAGATGTACAACACTACAGAACTGAATATAATAAAGCACAAATGGTGGTGATGCAGGTATTTTTCAGGAAGACAAGTAATACAGGCTTGGTAAAAGGAAAGGGGATTCAAGATTTCAAGCTTCAGAAGTAGAGAAACGTCACACTCTTTTCTTCCTTTTAATTTTTGAGGAAATGACTGACACTATTACCAGACTTTTCAGGTGTAAAATTCTGCTGATTTTACCATACCTTGAAACTCTGTTGCAATACCTTCTTTGTTTGGATAGTTTCATCTATCTAAAATAGCTAAGATCTAAAAACCTGGCCCAAGAAAATCCTTCTGAATAGTCAAAGTGGAAAGGAAAACATCCATGTATTTTACTCAGATCTTCATTTGTTATTATATCTGTGTATTAGTACTTCAACCCCAGGTCTATTAAGTTTTGATTAAGGGTTAATTAAGAGATTGGGGGGGCAGAGGCAGTTTACAGGTAAGTAAGAAGACAGCAACAGGAGCAGACCCTCTTAGAGAGGAGAGGATGCAAGCATATAAAAAGCAAAGACAAAATGTGAAGTGCCGGCTGCTTGAGTTCCGGTTAACAGAGTCTACTGTAGTAATAAAAATAATATTAAGAGGATCTTTGCATGAAGTTAAGTTGCAAAAAATAAATGCTGATGTTTAAAAGCTTTCATGCTTTATTGGGGAAGCTAGTTCAACATTCACAAGGACCTAGAGAGAAATGCAGATGAAATAAAACCTTGTCTTCAGTACTTGAGATATCTGTGTAATTCAGGGGAGTTACAAAATCATCTGAAAATCTTTGCTCTAAAGCAGGGCTTGGCCATTCTGGTCCACAGCCTGTTTTTGTAAAATAAGTTTTACTGAAACACAGCTATACTCATTTGTTTATATATTACGTATGCCTTCTTTTGTGCTACAGTGGCAAAACTGAGTAGCTGTGACAGAGACTTTCTGGCCAACAAAACCTAAAAGATCTATTATTGGGCCTTTTAGAGGGTAAGTGTTGCTGACCCCTGAACTTTCAGAATCTTCATCTGCCTGGTCAAAGATGAGGTTCCCACATTTGTTTTATTCTCACTGAGCAGCTCTTGGGAACACAACCAGACAGGAAACACAGGGGAGGATTATAGAAATAGGCAACCATACTCCTCAAAGATCAATGTACAGTGATCCAAAAGGTTTGTGGATCAAATAATGTGCTTATATAAGTCATTACCCTGAAGTCTTAAGAAAACTATCTGCAGTTCTTCTCAGAGGGAGAGCTACTTTTATGTTGTGTAGCCTTCAGATTAGGCTTCCCACTGGGCAGGCTCTGACCTCCAGAAGCCCAGGTATGAATTCCTGTCAAAGAGGGGGGAAATCAATGATGCAATACCACCACCCCAGATAACTGGGGAGCATACTGGGAACTCCTTTCACAAAAAGGCTGACACTATTCCAGCTAAGATAAAACCACAAGTAAATTTAGTAAATTTAGACAGCTTTCCCAAAGAGGCTCAGTTTAAAAATTCTTTGCTCAAAGGAATGAGCCATGTACTATACTACTACTTCTCAAAATGCATACAATCCTGGACCTTTAATGCTCTAGAGTGCCCCAAATCCATTCTCTATTTCTATCGACTACCCCAGTACCCAGGGCCTCCAAGGCTCTTGTTTCTGAAACTATGAATCTGAGATTTCTGGCTACTTCTTGAGTAAAGCCCCATTATAATTTGGACATACTAGAAAACCAAGTGAAAGCAAATAAACAACAATAATATTCCAAATAATTATAGTATCCTAGAATTGTTTAAAGTAGTAAAATTACACTTTAAGGCCCAAAACACTACAAACAAATCATTTAAAATCCCTATGTAATGTCTAAATACTGCAAAAATTAGTAATAAAATAAAAAATAACAACTCTATCATATCAGAAATTTGGCCTAAAACTCATAAACATTTTATTAACAATAATTTTGCTTGCCTTCTTAGAATTTAGAAGGGCTTTGGGGGATGGATTGGATGGCCCAGGTCTCTTAAAAAAGGTGTCCAAGGAAGTTTGAATTGATGCCTTCTTTGTCTCTCGGTTAATGTCCCTGTAGCAAGCAGAGGCATTCACAATCATTGCATTGACTGTAAGAACTGGGCTCAGCATAGACTGTGCTCAAAATGTGGTTAATGAGGATGAGGATGGTGTTTTTCCCCACTGAATAGTTGCAGAAGTAAAAATGGACCCAACATTTCCCCCTTTCATTTTTATCTCCTGTTTTATTTTATTCCAAGTTCTTCTTCTTTTTTTTTTTTAATGTGGGTAGTTCCCTGGCTGGGAATTGAACCCAGGCCGCAGCGTTGATAGCACCAAAGCCTTAAGCCACTACACCACCAGGGAACTCCTTATTCCAAGTTCTAACTTCAGGAGATTTACCTAGCACCCCCAGGAATCTAAGCAGCAAGTTCAGAGAAGGGCGGGAGCTCAGGCTTTTTCAGAAAGCCCTGAATGTGCAGTGCTGTGGCTCTGTCACAGGCTAGCCAAGTGTGACTCTGGACAAGGGCTTCAGCCTCTCCCCCAAGCCTCAGCTTCCTCATGTGTAAAACGAGGGTCACACTATTTCTCCACTTTGTAGAAATGTTCCTTGACATACATACATAAAGCATCCACTACAGTGTATATAGTACATAGCAGATCCTCCAAAAATGGCAAATATAATACAATAAGGATTATTTCTCATTTTTTCACTGTCCCAGGGGACTGAGACTTTCACAGCCACCAAAGGCCCTTCACTATATCACTGACCAAGTCAGGAACACCCAAGAAAAGAGCTCTCACACACAGTTTGCATCTGCTCTGCCTGTGTGCTAGGACACTGACAAAGGCTTCTGATGAAACATCAAAGAGGACTTGGGTTGCCATGAGAATTTGGCAATAGCCAGTGATCTAGCTTGAAAAAGTACTGCTTGGTACCCTGATCTAGAAAAAAAAAAGGGTTCCTATGCTCATAGTAACCCTGAATTGATAGGCCTGTTATTAGCACATAGACAATAAAGGCTTAGTGTAGCCATCTGACTGGGAGATCATTAGCACTTAATTTGGTTGGTGATCCTCTTGGAATTCCCAGCTGAGGTCAATTTGGATATGCAATAAATCTGTAGGTAAAAAGAGAAGAAATCCCAAGAGCAGTGGAAAGATTGGTGGACTTGGATTTGAATCACTACTTTGCAATTTATCCTGTGGCTGTTGAGTAATTATTTAAGCTTTTTAAACGTTTTCTCATCTCTAAAAGGACAGTCTTTCTTTCCTGGGTCATATAAGGATACAATGGGCAAATGTTAATTTCCATGAACACAGCAAAACTCAATAAATGTTTGCTTAAACACTGGAAATGGGGATTGGTTTGGAGGAAAGCAGAACTATTAAAAATGAGAACCCAAGCATGTGGGTGTATCTACCACAAAAAAAAAAAAAAAAAGAGGGCAAAATTCATGGAGCAAAGGTAAGGAATAGGTTCCTAACATTTATGAGAAGTATGAGCTAAATGTGGTCCACTTAATGAAAAGTACAAATACAATGACTTGGTAAATGATTAAGTTTACATTGGAGTAGTGCCTCAATTACTGATCAAGAGGGAAATGACCCTATAATTCTGAGAGGAAATCCCTTTACCAAAAAAAGTAATAATTTAACTCTATCTTCCCTTGAAATATCAACTGAACATTCTGTATAGTGATGTGAAATCCAATTATTATAATATATTGTGACAGCAGAAAAAGACAGAGATAGCAGAAGAGGTCATATTTTCTTGGGTTCTGATCTTTTGGTTCTTAAAAGACACCTTCTATCTGCTCATATAACCTCTCCCATGTAATACTTGCAAGTTCACTCCAATGGAAATACTGAATTCATGTATACTAGTAAAAACACAAAGAAGCCATAGACTGGGTAGTATGAAACAAGTGTGTGTTCTGTTAGGCTCATTAAAATGGAATTCTACTTGTATGCCAAATTTATAGTATGTCATATTTAGGGAAAACAGTACTTTAACAATCTTGAATTCATAGAAATCTCCAGGTGGCAGTCAAAAGAACAGCCTGCTGGGCTGCCCCACAACCTGCTTAATTAACCTCCACCCCCAGAAGCTCTTTTCTGGCTACTACAACTTCCACATGGCCTGAACCCGCATTAGCACAGCTTCCCAACTTACAAAGCAAAGTAAGTGCATTACTTTATTTTATTCTCAGAACTCCTAAGTAAGGTAAGTAAGGCAGAGATTATTGTCCCTCGTTCACAGGTGAGGAAACTGAGGCCCAGAGAGGAAAGCGATTTGCCCAAGGTCACACAGCAAATCTATTAACTCAACTGGCACTTAAATTTAACTTTCCATAGCTTATCCCAATATGTAAGACTGAGGAGAATTTTGGGGTTCCCATGCAAAACTTTGGGCAACAGTGATCCAGCTAGAGCATGAGATCATGAATTAGAAGACCTAAAATTGATTGGAACTGTCCTTGGACTTCTGTTCCATCTACAATACAGATATGCCACCCAATATAAATAGCTTTTTCTGGAAAAGTATACAATTGCCTGGCCAGTTTAGGGTAAACATTTTAAGGTAATGTTTCATTTCATAAGTATATATGAAATTTTAAAAAGACAAAAGAAAAGAAGCTCCTTTGAAGGAAGCCACCACAGTATCAGGCAGGGAGAACGAAGTCATAGAAACACACATAAGTAGAGGCCCTCATTTTAAAAACTAGACTACTCCTATAAAAGTATTATAATACGAAGCCAAAGCTTTCTCGATCAATTATTATTTCCAATTATTTCCCTCACTATAAAGAAATATGAAAATGAAAATGACCAGTAAGTCCTGAATTCCAAATTCCCAATTACTTACCAAAGGTTCCAAAGTGCTGATATCTTTCAGTTTATTTCCACTTAAGTTTAGATGTGTGAGATTTGGAAGTTTTTCTGCCAGCATGTCCAGGCATCCACAGATTCTATTGTCACTGAGCTCCAGCTGTAAGAGGATGCACATTAAGGTGTTCTAAAGAGCAAATATACTTCTCAAATCTTATCAAGATCAAACAATCTCTAATTTTATTAGGACAGTTATGTTCATTTTGTGTGATTAAACCTAAATAGTTTAGAGATCCCAGCAACATTTTATGGGAAGAGACACAGGATAGGATGAGAAGAACTTTCTCCTTAACCAGCTGCTAATTATAACAGTTTGCTCAAGAATTGGCCTCTAACATCAGTGAATACATTTTCTAACCTAAAAAATGGGTCAAAGCAAATCAGAATTCTTTGAGAAGTTGTAATACTTCATACCTGCCAGGAAGGGTAAATGGTCTGTGCATTCTAAACAGCTTATTGTGTATACTAGGCAAAGCTTGCTATGCCTACTTGAGATCTAATTTGGTTCTGTAAAGTGTTGATACCCTGGGGTTCTACATCTGGAAGCCACCAGAGAATGTTGCTCTGAAGTCTACAAGAGTGGTACAGGCCCCAAAACAAGCCCTTAAAGAGGGTCCATGACCTGAGGAAAGGGGGATCAACAGCTTTAGTGCTGACACAACCAGCTTCGCAGAGGTCACCTCTTGCACATACCTGGCCTTTATAAGAACCTAATTTCTTAGTTGCAGGTCAAGTAGCACAGCAAGTGGTGTGCCAGTGAAGAAATGAGCCTTCAGCAAGGAATATCAGATCTCAGAATGAAAGAAATTGGAGCCTGGAAAAATGAAGATGGTTGAGAGCATCTAATTCAAACTCTTCGTTTTACAGATGAGAAAACTGAGGCCATACAACTGGTTTCAATTCCCTATTTTAAGTGCCAACAACAATGGTAACTGTATGCAACCCTTACATAGAACTTAAGTGCCAGGCACCATGTGAAGTACTAGAAATACATGAACTCACTTGATCTCAAAATAGGGGAAGGCACAATTAGTGCTCTCAATGACAGATGAGAAAAATGAAATACAAAGAGACTAGGTAACATGTCCAAACCACACAGCTGTTAGAGTGGTAGACGTATGATTGGAGGCCAGGCAAGCTACCTTCAAAAGAATCCAGGCCCTCCCCACTATGCTATATACCTAGAATAGCAAGAAAACATCATAGAATTTGGTCTATGGCATGCAATGAAATGATGCAGAATAAAGGAACTTTTAAAAATTTAAATATTTGTTGAAACAATGAGTTTAAAAAACACTTCAAGTTTGCCACTTAGATGTTATTAAATATTTCCAAAGACAAGAGCACAATATTTCAAAAAAATTTTTCCTTCCAATGAGAAAGTCTGGTGAAATAGCAAATCATGCAATAGATTTAAAAATACAAGTCTATAATCAACAAAGACCCAAGTGTTAGCTTTATTGAGATATTAGTAAATCAAAATAAAAAGAAAACACTTCTTTTGGGTGGTTAGCATATCACATGTGTGTAATACATCCTTTCAACATGAGTATCTTAGGGAGGACAGATAACAAGGCAATCAGCCAAAGGATTTACAACCATATTTTCATTTTGAAATGAAAGCAATGTGTAAATTTAGGAAAGCTGTGACATGTATACACCAAATTTCTTTGAGATCTTGTTTCTTGTTAAAAAACAACCTGTGCTCTAGTGTAGGACAAAAAATAAAGTCCACATCAGCTAAAAGAATACCTAATCTGCCTTTAAATTTGATCTACAGGTATGTGTCCATTCCCCGCCTCAATGACCCTACAAGTAAATGATTAAAATGAGACTTCATTGGGATTTGATAAAGCCTCTATCTACATAGATGGTCACTCATACACTTACTTTCTGAGTAAGTCTGAAAGTACACAGACCATAGTAATTCACCAAAGTGTACCAGGATGCTAGAAAAATAGAGCACAAAATACACGCTACTAGGATCTTCTAGCATCAAGTTGATACATTATAGATAGATGCTAAAAAGCCATCAGTTGTTTAATGGACTAAACAGAGCTTCCAGGGTCACCTATAACCCATGCAAATAAAGAGGATGACACTTGAATCTCTAAAGTACTTAACAAAAGGGACAATTTTACCAATTTAAATATAACACGGTTCTTTCACATAGGAAGCAGTCACCCTGAAACTCATGAGGACCGCCTGAGCATTTATTACCTAAATAAGGCAAAGAAGTAAAAAATACTTCTGGTTCTTAATTCATATACTTAACCAAAAGATGAGGCCCTCAGGACTCAAAAGCAAGCTACAGGAACAGCCTTCCTGCCCATCACCTAAGTTTGATTACTTTCTAAGATTTCTTTCTATGTATACCTTGGTTTAGACAAATTTTCAATATAAATTCCATAATCAAGCAAACACACGTAACTTTAAGAGTTCTGCAACACTTACACGGCCACACAGCTTTCCATATGGAATGGAAGAGGCTCTGGGTTAGGAAACAGGACACGTGGGTTCTAATTTTGGCTCTAGCACTGACCACTTTTGTGGGTGGCTTTAGGTAAATCCCTATACCTTTATGGGTCTATTGGTATGTCTGTAAAAAATGGGCTGGGCTAGAACATCAGAGTTTCTTCCTGTTTTGACATTCTGGGGCTGTGTGACAGGTAAATGGGCAAGGACACAAGAAAACATCTTGGGAGGGGGAGCTGGGAGGATAGTGACTGATCTGTCATTAGATCAATGAAGTGCTAA
>PVJL010015042.1:0-25753 GCA_004026885.1 Lyroderma lyra | reverse complement strand
ACCCAAAAACCACACTGAGATGTTATCTCACACCTTTGTACTGGCTATTATCAAAAGGACAAGAAATAACAAATGCTGGTGAGGATGTGCAAAAAAGGGAACCTTGTGTACTGTTAGGAATGCGAATTGGTGCAACTGTTACAGAAAACAGTATGGAGGTTCCTCTCAAAATTAAAAATAGAACTACCATGTGATCCAGCAATTCTACTTTTGGATATTTATCCAAAGGAAATAAAAACACTAATTTGAAAAGATATATGTACCCCCATGTTCACTGCAGCAGTATTTGCAATAGCCAAGACACGAAAGCCACCTAACTGTTCACTGATGGATGAATGGATAAAGAAAATATGGTGTATATATACAATGGAATATTATTTAGCCATAAAAGGGACACATTTCTATCTGTGACAACATAGATGGACTTCGAGAGCATTATGCCAAGTGAAATAAGTTAGACAGAGAAAGACAAATACTGCATGATCTCACTTATATGTGGAATCTAAAAATAATAAATAAACTTAATAAATATAGAGAGCAGATTGGTGGTTACCAAAGGTGGAGAGTGAGGGATGGGTAAAAGGGGTGAAAATGGTAAAAAAGTACAAACTTCCGGTAATAAGTTCCGGGATGCAATGTACAACATGGGGACTATAGTTAATAATGCTGTATTGTATATTCAGAAGTTAGGAGAGTAGAACCTAAAAGTTCTCATCATAAGAAAAAAATATCGTAACTGTGAGGTGATGGATTTTGCAGACTTACTGTGGTGATCATTTTGTAGCATATACAAATATTGAATCATTATATTCTATATCTAAAACTAATCCAAAGTTATTTGTCAATTATATCTCAGTGAAAAAAATTAAGAACTATCTTTGTGGAGCAGTTGTTAGGTGAACACAAATGTCCAAAAGATACATCCCCATTCTCTCAAAGGTCTAGATGCTGCTTCTTAACCCTGGCTACAAAGCGTTCAGAAAACACCGATGCCTGGGCCCCACCTCAGGACAATGGCATCCAAAGCTCAGGGGGCGGAGCCCTGCACCTGTACATATAAAATGCTCCCCAGATGGGTGTGACCCACAGCATGATGAAAGGGAAATACCACATTTCCCAGCGTATGGTAAGCTTACGGAACTGGCAACCTTCAGGTGTTTCATTCATAAAGAAGTATAAACGGCGTTAGAAAGACTTCGCCTAAGGTGCAGATGGCAAGGGCCTATTGGGTTGTTATTAACAGAAATTAAGAAGTTTAAATTAGAGTACCCCATCTTTTTGAGGTCCTTGTCATAGAGAATGAGCAAAATCTATCTTGGTGATATGGATGGACCATGGCTCCGATGCGGCGTGAAATTCTGATGACACCGTGATGACATAGCTTTTAAGAAATCTCTATATTCTGAACACTGGCTACAAATGCTCTCATTTTTCGATGTACTTACTCTCTGGAGGTAGTTTACTCTTCCAATAGCACCAACTTTTCTCGTGTAATTCAAAAAGCCAACATTGCCTTCAGTGGCAGCATAGAACTCGTAAATGTGAATGTCCCCAAATCTCTTGATGAATTCTCTCCACACATCTCCCCTCAAGCCATTTCCCATTGCTGTTCTCACTTGGTGATCACGATCGTTTGGTTTCTGTGGTAGGAGAACACACTGAAACATCTCTGGAGAAGATACCTACATATTAATAATTGCCTTTCTGTTTCTACATATTTATGTTGGTTCCGAATTTACCTTAGTGCACACCTTTTCTGTCACTCACATATATAACCCCTCCTGCCACCCACCCCAACATAGACAGGATGGGCCAACAGCTAGCCCTCTGATTCAATAACAGAAAGACTTAGATTTTCCCATTTGATTTTTTAGAGGCAAGGTGAGACAGTTTGACAGAACTGAGTGATGCCAACATTTAATCCATATCTGATCTGAAGTTAGAACAATGTGTTGTTTTCTTGATGAGGCTGGTGAATCTCAGTGCATTGACAGAAAGGAGATAGCAAAGCAAAATAATGTGAAAGGACAATTTTCCCTTGAAGGTGAAGAAGAAAACTGGGAAGACAGTCCAGGGAGAGAATCATTTTCCACATTAAAGAGCAATAATGTTAGGGCCTGAGGGGATTAGAAAGAAGAATCTTGATCATGTTCTCATTTAACAGACAGATCCAGAGGTCACAAGACCAGGTAGAGCTGAACACTGAAATAGTCCCAATGGGATGGGAAGGGGAAGACAGAGAGGACACTGGCTCCCAGGTGCCTCAGGTGGCCTGGGAAGAACATCCTGTGCTACAAATGAAAATCACAAAGAGAGCTTATGTCAGCCAGAGAGATGGGCTTAGGACTGGGTTGCATTCCATTCAACCATAATCATTTACAGGGCCTGTACAAATGTGTTTAAACCTACGGTAATTTTAATGGTATTTTATCTTAATAAGGCAATTGATGTCCTCAAGGAGACAACATGGTGGGAGAGGCAGGTAAATAAATAACTGTAATTTTAAATTGTGAATTTTGTAACTCTATGACCTTTACTCTAACAGATAACTGAATGGAATCAGGTAACAGTATTAGGTAACTAGGACTCTACTCAAATATCGAGTTTTAATTTTTTTGATCAAACAGCATTTTGCATAAAAGAACAAATGCTCTAAAGAGTGTATGCTATTTCCTGTTCTGTGAAATCACTGTGAAGTGATTTGGGAATAAGAGTTTCTCTTTGAAAAAAACTTAGAAGAGGGAGTTCCCTGGTGGTGTAGTGGCTTAAGGCTTCGGCGCTGGCGCTGTCAGCACTGCGGCCTGGGTTTGATTCCCGGCCAGGGAGCTACCCACATACCAAAAAGTGCAAAAAAACAAACAAACAAAAAAACCCTGAAAAGAAAAAAAAAATTTTAAAAACTTAGAAGAGAGGCTGATAAGGGGAAGGGCTTTTATTAAGTCATTTATAAACCAAACCAAAATAAACCTGGAATTGGTTTCCATGTGGGAGGAGCCAAGGAACCAAAAGAACAGCATATATGCATTTAAATTTTAAGTAGCTTGTTGGTCAAAACTCAGGTGGTGAAGCTCTTTCAGTAATCCTAATCAGAGGGGTGGACAGCTATTGGTCACTGGTGAAAACGAGGCCTCTTCAGCAGTCTTTCTGAGGAGGAAACGTGTAGAGAGAGACCAGGGGCCTGATGCCACTGGTTCTTAATCAGACTGTTAGGAAAGTTACCTGAAGCCTTTGAACGTGCTTGAACCTAGACATTCTGCCTGACTGGGCATCTTTTCTCTTAAACAGCACCCTAGGTCCATAGGTTACAGAGTCTATTCCTGTTTATAATTACCAGGTACCTGTTTAACAAGGGAGACCAAAAGTCCGGTTTGCCAAAGCCTGTCTTGGTTTATGCCTGCTGTCCTGATGTGTTTATTAATTACAAACTTCTTTCATTCTCAAGTGTCTCTATTTGGATCACTGACTGTAGAGTCACCCTGTCCATGAGGCGCTGTTTCTCTGTACAGACTGTCAACTTTCAGAGACCACCCCCCAGCCCCCACTGCTGTCCCTCACTGCCACTCTGGGAACAAAACATCACAAATACCAGAAGAATACTCACTTTTGCTTAATAATAACCTCCCGACCCAGGCCTTACCTGCTCCCAGGCCTGTGTGAGAAGCTCCTAAGTGGTATTCCAATGTGTACACTGGAGACCTTACTTATTTCAAATGTATCTCACAATCCCTCTTAGTTCATTTCCTTGTCTAATGGGTGGTGAATATCTATCTCCCTCATTATATTGTTAATGCCTCTGAGACTAAAGACAGGGTCGGGCAGAAGTAACGCCCGGACTTGAGTTATGATTTTATTATAAAATCATAAACATTCAGGCTTATGATTTTGTAATAAAAGATTTCATATAGATTACCAGCTCATAAAAAGGGGCATTATTTGTGCCAGTTCCAGCATGTTTAGTTATGATTTTTGTAATAAAGTCATAACTCAAGTCCAGGGATTACTTCTGCTAGACCCTGTATATTTCTGTATCACCCACAGTACCTGGACCTGAGCTTTGCAAGCAAAGAAGAAACAACTTCTACCAGGAAACCCTTGCCTTCCCTGACCCAGCTAGTGGCCAGGACATCAGCACAAGGGCAAGGCTGAGGGCGCAGGTGCCCTGGGTGTGCAGAAAGCATGCCAGCCTCACAGGTGCAGCTGTCACCTGTGGGTGGCGGGTAGCTGGGCTCATAGTCACAATACTGTGGGTTCAGTTTTCATTATAAACCGAGGGATCTTATTACACCAGCAGAAGGGATTAAGGCTGTAGGCTGGAAATGTTTGTGTACACAAACCAGGAGATCCTGGAGCCTTCTGAGATGGCTGGTTCTCACCTAAGCTTTTGCTCACCGGGGGCTGAGAATGCTGGGTGTGACTTGAGTTTTTAGTGTTTACTCATCACCAAAGCTACTCTTCAAATAATCTGACCGCATTCTAGGTCAAGGGTCACCTGCTCAGTTTTCTTTAACAGGGATTAAACCTTCTATTCCACATTAGATGTGAGGGGCAACGTGCAAGCACAGCTGGGAGACTTAAATCCACACTAGGATTTAATGACATAATCGTATGAAAGCTGAGAGGTCAGGATATCCACAGAGAAATGTAGGGCACCAGGTAATTAGAGGAAGCAGAAAACTTTTATTGAGGCTGTACCATGTTTCCGGCATTTGCCTTGTATTACCTTACTTAAGTTTCTAAAGAACCCTCCCAAAATGTGAGAGGTAATCGAGCATTTGCCTCATATTATTACTGAGGAAACAGAGCCTCAAGGAGAATAAAATAATTTGCCAAGATCACACAGGCAGCAACAACATAGTTGCTCCAAGATTCAAATCCAAATCTATGTGACTTCAGAGACTGCTCTTTTCCATAATTAAAAAAAAAATACAAGAAAGAAAGTGATACACACATACGAGGGCTGTCCGGAGAGTCTCCAGCCAGGTAATATGAAAAATAGAGGCATTTATGGCTGGGTTTTTTTCTGGACAGCCCTCAGAGTTTAAGAACCAAAGTACTATGAAGGGCTTTTAAGTGAAGAATGTTCTTCATTCTGCTTCTCTGTCCTCATCTTTTGCCCCAGCTTACCACCCAGAAGCAGATACTTTTAACTCCTACAACTGTTTTTTCTGATCTCCATATTTCCCAATTAAATGCTAATACCACATTAGCTTTTGATTCATCAATTTTAGACATGATTTATTGCTTTCCTATTTTGCTAGATAAGGATTAAACTCCCTCCCATCCTCTCTCCTATTTTTTCAATATCACAATTTTTTTAGTTAAATCAGTACTCAGTGCTCTTATTATTTTGCTCATAATACTGATGAGCCAAATGATACGAGGGCTATCCGGAAGAAATCCAACCTAAATGCCCCAATTTTTCATAATACATGACAGAGACTTTCTGGACAGTCCTCATACAGTACCATGAAATTCTTCACTAAATTTTTGTTTTTTTTCCTGAAATAAATTGCCTCCATGTCCATTTGCTTCATTTTCTTAGTTTCTATTTGTAGATCTTTTCTCACCCTCCAACAGTCTCTAACTAGCATTCTTTTCCTGATGAAACCTATCAGATGATATCATTTCCTTTTTGTCATTACTCTTCCTTTCGTGTGTCTTTTTCTTGTCTCCCTGCTTTTGGGAAGACTTCCCAGAGGTGAAAGGCAGAAAGTATTCACCGTCTTAGAAAAAGCTTCGGTCCGTGTTCTTAGCAATGACTGTGCTTCTGCGGGCTTTCCGAGGAGAGAGGAGAACACCGCAGCAGGAAAGGGTGACGCTCGACTTCTCTGCTTCACAGAGGAGACCTTTCTCCCTCCAGTGTGTCCTCCCACTGCAGCCCGAGAACTGCCTAAAAGCACACCTTCCACACCACTCTTCCATTGTTTCCTTCAGTGCTCTGTCACACTCACATTTAAGCCTCAGCAAACACAGCCCTACCCAACGGGCCTGCTCGATGCGGCTCGCCTGCTGCCGCACTGCTTGCTGTCCCCAGTACACAGGGCTCTCGGTGCCACCGCCCTGCCCGTGCTCATGTTCCAGCTACCGAGAAGCCCTTCTTTTCCTGCACGGCTGGAAAACTTCTCCGAAGCCTTCAACACCCACCTTCTCTGGCGAACTTTCCCTGATTCTGCTCTCTGCCTCTTTTCTCTGGCCTGTCCCTGTCCCCGGCCCTCCGCAGGTCAAACTGGTCACTCCCCACCCTGTGCCGCTAATCTGTTTTCTATCAGAATGAAAATGCTACAGAGACAGAAATTTTACGCTGACAAAGGACCACAGAAACAACCTAAAATTTGGAAGGAAGGCAGACAACACTAGGAGGTAAGTTGAGTCTATTCAGGTGTTTCAGGGTTCTGGTCTATCCTATTTCCCCTTCCAAATAGTATGCCTTCTGTGTGTGGCCCCTGGAACTCTTTTCTGGTTCCCCTTTCCTCCTCTTTCTCCTCCTCCCACCTGGGTCACACTCCCAGCAGGCAGGACAAAACCTCATTTAGACCCCTTCCTACAGCTTCAACCCCTAACTGGAGTAGGGAAACACTCAGCTTTAGCAATATCTGATAAAACTTTTCTTTCCTAAATGACATTGTTTATTAGGCAATGGCACAAACAAAGTGGCAGCTGACAATGCACACGGTAGGAAATGAACCTCACTAGCCTTTCATTATAAACTGGTGCTCTGGATGCAAAGGCCCAAATATAACAACGGATAATGACTATTCAACAATAAAACCATAAAAGTAGCTTTGCTATCCAATCCCCTTTCCGCATTAAATGAAGAGTGAGTGACTGACTAATTGGACTGTCTTCACTTATTCCTCCCTTTGGGCATTTGGGGCAGAATTTTCTTTGATTCATTCAGTGAACATGTGTGGAGCACCTAGTAGGAGCTTAACATTCTTAAGCACTAAAAATAATGATAATAATGGCTACCATTTATTGATTATTTACTGTCAGAGACTTTGGTACATGCTTTATGCACATCATTTCATTTTGCCTTCACAGCCTCCTGTGAGGTTGGTACTGTTATTTCCCCTGTTGGCTGATGGGGAATGGATTTAGAGAGGTTACCTATCCTGCTCAAACTGCAGTCAGGAATCAGGCCTGCTGACTCCAGAGTCCTTGCTCTTAAGCACTGTATTAAGTCCCTTGGGCCAAATCTGAACTCTGCCACTAAGGGTGGCTGGGAGCACTCCTCCCTAGTCCCCTGCTCTACCAAGGGAGCTACTGAATACGATGAAGCAGAGGGAGGAGAAGCATAGTGGCCTCCACCTCTCTAGCACTGCCTCAGATTCACCTGATGAGCCCTGCTGTGACTGCGGACGGATGTCATTTGGTTCATGTGCTCAGCTAAGGCAGGAGTTGGCTCCCTGATATCTACTGCTTGGGGGCTGGTAGTGTTAGCTCCTCCAGGGACAGCCTATTTTAAGTAGCTCTAAGAGTTTATTTCTGGCTCTTACTCTATATGTTTGCTTTGATTCCTATAGCTCTGTAATAAGTTTTGAAATCAGGAAGTATGAGTCCTCTAGTTTAGTTTTTCTTTTTCAAGACTGTTTTGGCTATTCCAGGTCCCTTGAGAATTCATATGAATTTTAGGATAAACTTTTAAAAAAAATTTCTGCAGACATCATTTGGATTTTGATAGAGATTGAATTGAATCTGTAGATGGCTTTGGGTAGTACTGACATTTTAACAATATGAAGTCTTCCAATGTATGAACATGAGTGTGTTTCTATTTATTTATGTCTTAATTTCTTTCAACAATGTTTTGTAGTTTTTATTATGTAAATCTTTCACCTCCTTGGTTAAGCTAATCCTTTAGTATTTTATTCTTTTCGATGCTATGGTAAACGGAATTATTTTTGTGATTTCCTTTTAAGATTGTTCGTTGTGAGTGTATAGAAATACAACTGATTTTTGTGTGTTAACTTTGTATCCTGCTACTTTGCTGAATTCATTTATTAGTTCTAACACCTTTTTTTTTTGTCTTTAGGATTATCTATATGTAAAATCATATTATTTAAAACAATTTTTAAAGAAAGAGTTTTTGAGGTAACGTCAATTATTTCTTACAATTCTTGTAAGTATTTTCCGATAAACCTGAAGTCAAGAGTTGGGGGTCGGGGGTGGGGAAGCAAGGGCAAATAGGAAATCTAAATCTACCTCTAGATTAGAGGTCTTCTCGGAATTAATTATACATCAAATTTTAACATATTTTGAAGATAAAACCCCAAATTTTGTTTGTTTTCCAGCATCTGAGACAACATTAAGAGAAAGGCAGAAGTGTGTGTATATGTGTGTGTGTGTGAGCCTGAAAGAGCTCCATACACACACTTCTTTTCTTCCTATCTGAAGGCGGCTCCCATTAGAACTAATAGAAATAACACGCCTTCCCTCAGAAGACTGCTAAGTGACAAGGAGGTGCTGTGAAGGCAAAGAAAAGCCAAACAGACAGGCCCCCTACGGATTTATGGGTTTTAGCAGAGAGTCATGAAATCTTGAGGAACAGAGAGAATCCTAATGTGAAAAAAAAATCAATAAAGACGTCAACAGAAATTGCTGTGGAAAAGGTCCTAACCCAGCTCATAGCTAATTATGACCCTCATGACTCTTTGGACTCTGCCCCTCAAATCAGAATAATATGTGCTAAGCCCAAACATTTTGGAGGAACACATTACCTCCTTCCACTTAATTACGTATCTTTCAAAGACAAGAACTTAGAGGTTCATTCAGCAAAACTGGTCGATGCTGAGGATATACCAGGTATAGATCTTGGTGCTGGGGATCTGGCAGCAAACCAAGCCCCTGGTGCATGCAGCCTTCATTTGATTGGGGGGGGGGCAGACAGCAGCCATATACACCTGTATTACGTCACGCGTGACAGTGTTAATGAAATGCAGTAACCCATGAGATGAGCGGTGAGAAGCAGGTGATACATTTGATAGTCAGCAGGAGGGGTCTCTCTGGGGCAGAGAATGAATGAGAGAACTGGGCAGGAGCATCTTACACTCCTTTCTATATCACACAGCAGCTGTTATATAATTTGAATATAGGTGTTTATAAATGGCAATTGATCAACTTAGTGATCCTTTCAGTTTGTTTTCCTATGACGAGTGAAAGTGTTTCCTAGCGTTTCTCAACTGGGGTTGATTTTGCCTGCCAGGAGACATGTGGCAATGTTTGAAATCATTTTGATTATCATGACCAGGGGTGGGGGGATGGGGCAGGTACTACTGGCATGTCCTGGGTAAAGGCCAAAGATGCTACTAAACATCTGAGTAAGTCCACACAGCAAAGAACGAATGGGTCCAAATTGTCAGCAGTGCCACTGTGAAAAACTTCGATCTCGTCCCCAGGTAAGCTGCCATATCGCTGATGAGAGCTGAGGAACTAGGCAGGAGTTGCTCTTCTAAACACCTCCGTTAAGATATCTAAATATCTGAAAGCAGGGTAGATCCAAGGCCCTTGTTACCTTGGAGAATCTGTTTCAAGCTTGGTAATAAACTTGGTCAGATGATTTCAAAGCCACATGGGGATTTATTCATTAAGCAACATTAAATGAGTTTCCTGCATGCCTTTGGTAAGAGAAGGTCAGGAGACAAGATATAGTCCCTGCCATCAAAAACTTCATAGCCAAGGAAGGATGAAGACAAACACTTGAAATGTGACAAGGCCCACAATAAAACAGAAATCAAGTAACCTAGGGTAGGGAGTAATGATTGTTGGAGTGACCCAAATAGTTTTAACAAATAAGGTATCATTTGAGCTGAGATTTGAAAGTGAGTAGGCTTTAAAGTGGCAAGTAGAGGATATGCTAGGTAGAGGGCAAGATGTAAAAACAGACACAAAGGTAGGAAGTAATATTGTTAGCAATTGCCATCTAGTAAATCCTTTCTGTACGACAGGGTGGTATCAAGTACTTTATTGTGACAAACAGTTGTAGTCTGATATATACAAATCAGCTGAAGCCTAGCATGACCCAAAGGGACTTGAATTCTCATCTTATCCATTTCAAAAAGATAATGAAACATGGGGAGTGTTACCTGGGGTGAGTTGCATAAATACCGGAGAAGTTCACCTATATACTGAATGACAGTGATGTTATATTTTCTGCAGTCATCCCAGAACTGGCTGGCTGAAAATTTGTTCCGCAAAACAATAGTAGCACCTACAGAGAAGGCATAGAAAGTGTTAGTAAGAAGTGCTACAAAAAACAAAAACAAAAACAAAAAAATCTCCCCAGTAATATTTGTCACTTTTGAAAGGTAGAAATTGAGATATTATATTCATAAACAAGTACTGAGTACCAATTATATTCAATGCAAGAAAACCAAGTAAGACTCAATTTTGTCCTAAAGGAGCATCCAATCTAGTGGGAGAGAAGACACAGAAAAACGTCTTTCTAAAGAAGTCAGTGTACAATAAATGCGGCCCTAAGGGAATGTGAGTGTAAGTGTGTAGATTATTTCTGTTTGGGGGCAAGAGCTGAGAAAGGCATACTCGCTGTTTGAAAGAGGCAGGATTTGAATCAGCTCTTGATAAATGAATACACAGAAAGATGAGAGAATTCCAGGCAGAGGAAAAAAGCATGAACATAAAGACAGGACAGACAGTCCAGATGGCCAAGACTCAGCTGGCCTGTGACTGGGGTGGTGAAGGGTGGGTGGCTCATGGGAGATGAACCTGGAGAAGCAGCTAGTGGTACAATCATGGAGAGCTTGAAAGTGCCAGGTGGAGGAAGCAGACTTCATTTTGTAGGCAATGGAGGACCAGTTTCTACCTTCTTTGATGGTAGAGGTAGACAGAATAATGATTCTGAAAGATGTCCATATTCTAGAACCTATGAATTTGCTACCTTACATGGCAAAAGGGTCCGTGTAGATGTGAGTAAATTAAGGATTTTGAGATGGGAAGGTTACCCTGGATTATCTGGGTAGGCCCATATAATCACAAAGGTTCTTCTTATAAGAGGAAGGTAAAAAGGTCAAGGGCAGAAGGAGATGGGATGGTGGAAACAAAAAGTCGGAGTGATATGCTTTGAAGATGGAAGAAGGGGCCACCAGCCAAGGAAAGCAAGGAGCCTCTAGAAGGTAGAAAACGCAAGGAAAAAAGATTCTTCCCTAGAGCTTCCAGAGGGAATGCAGCTCTGCTAACACTTTAATTTTTAGGACTTCTGACCTTCAAGATATTACAGTAAGAGAATAAATTTGTGTTCTTTTAAGCCACTAAGTTTGGGATAATTTGCTATAGTAGCGATAGCAGACTAACACAATGGGTAACAATATTGTATTTATCATGTTCAACCTAATTAGAGGCAAAAAAATGCAGTAAAGTGAAATGTAAAAAACTCACAAATATTTTTTCATGTTATTAGTTTTATTTTTATTCCTAAATATACAAAAGTCTAATGTTTTAAAAGAGGAGAAATTTTAAAAAATACTATCTTTTCTTCCATACCATACATTTTTGCTGCTTAAGCAAATTGTAAGCAACTGATTTGTCTTTTTGGGAGACTCATAGTCACCCTGTACTTGAAGGGCCAGTGATATGATAAGGTCCAGTTGTTTCTTGCTAATTTGGAGGCTTGAAACTGGGCTAAGTATTTTATAGCTCATCAATAAGTTGATGAGAGAAACAAGTAGAGGCTTGTGCGATTATATACTTAAATGTATATTTGTATGTATATGTATGTATACATGTACATATATAATTATTTATAATAAAATGGCACATAGGAGAAACAAATAAGTTTTTTTAATCTTAAAGTGTTAGAGATAGCTTTATGGAAAAGGTGAATGTTGGATTGAGATTTAATACATACTGTATTGTATTACGCACTCCTGTGTATAATGTGTACCCATGTTTTTGGCCCAAACTTTCAGGGGAAAAAAAATCTTCCATTTTAATTTTTTAATTTAAATTTTTATGTGTTTATATTTAGGTACTTGTTTTTTGTATTATAATGGTATTTTCATATTTATTTTTTAATATATTATGGTGTAAGACATTTTATGGAACAAAAAATTACAAAACATAAGAACAGATACAAGATATCAAGAAATTTTATGTACAAATTTTTTTTATATAAAAAAATAAAACAAAAACTGATGATCATATTCCAGGGTATTATTTTGCATATGGATATCATTATTAATTTCTAGAGTTACACTTTTAACTCATAAGCATAAATAAAAGAATTAAAAACATTTATATAGATATGGAATTAGTACTACCCATGTATAATGCACATCCTTATTTCCCCCTATGAATTTGGGCAAAACAGTGTGCATTATACATGGCAAAATACAGTAAAAGTGCCATCAATCCCACTGACAGAGAGAAGATGGCAACTCTGACTTGAACGGTAAAGTTTGAGAAGGACAGAGAAGAGATGACAAGCCAGGTATTCTAACCAGAGCTGAGGAGCCATGAGAGCGGGGAAGAATGAAGTAGCATGAGGACAACTGAAGGAGGAGTTTAAGTCACATGCTGATGGAGATCAACATGCAAATTTCTGAAGATGGTAATGATGTAGGAGAATTATTTATGGAATATAAGAAGTGAGTGTCTTAACCTGGACAAAACCCTCAAATACTTTTAAATTTCCTCCTTGATATACTGAACAATTATAGCACTACATTCCTAGACAAGCAGGCATGAGGAAATAGAAATTATTTTAGATACCTGCTTGCGATATACAGCAGCCTTGTTATTAACATAGAATTAAATATCTTCCTAGCACACAGAAAAGTAGCCCAATTTTGTACTACTTTTTCTTATGAGCAGAAGTGAATGTGTACTGACCTCTAATGCCTTGTTGAGAGAAAAAGCTTACCGGCCACAATACATCCATGTACACCAATCATCAGCGCAGCACTGTGGTACAAGGGTAGAGTGGTATAGATGATATCATCTTTCTTAATCCCGCTGACATTAGCGATGCCAGTTCCAAACCATATGCGCTGATGATTGATCATCGCAGCTTTTGGGAGACCTTTGCAAAAATACGAGAGAAGGCATGAGTGAGCCAAAATTGGTCATTTACAGATATGTGGTCTGAGAGAGAGAGATGGCTTAGGAACATTCACCATCCAGTGATTACAGAATTGCATAGGGGAAGGCCATGATCAGTCAGACCAGGAGTCAGCACATTTTTCTGCAAAGGACCAGACAGTAAATGTTTTAGGCTTTACAGGGTCATACAGTCTCTGCTGCAACTACTCAGCTCTGCTATTGTAGTAGCCAATAGTAGCCAACACATAAACGAATGGCTGTAGCTGTGTTCTGACAAAACTATAAAAACAGGTGGTTGGGGGTAGGGGTCTGTGCTAGGCCCACAGGCTCAAGTTTGCTGACTCCTGAGTTAGATGATTGTTACAGTAGTAATTTTAAGAGCAATGAACAGATGTCTACTGAATTTCTGCTTAATGCCTACCAACTTGCAGGGTTATTTTTAAATTCTTATTTACTTTTTATAAATAATGAGCTAAAGAGATTATAGTCTCCAATTCACAAATTGGAAGGCTGAGATTCAGAGAGATTAAATAGACTATCCATGCCATCACTTTCCTTCATAACCACTTTTATGATTTCTTATATACTCTTCCAGCATTTCTTTATATAAATAAAAGCATTTATGAACATTTGCTCATATGTTCTTGCCCTTCCTCCATTTAAAAAATATACACACTTTTCTGCATTTCCCTCCCTTCACTTAACAATGTATTTTGGAGATCTATCCATATTTATACACAGAAATTTCACTTATTTATTCATTCAGTTATTCTCTGTCAACTTCATCAAGTCTCTTCTCTGGTATTCTATCTGTAACTGGTTACACATTGCACATGGAATCTGAATATAATATAAAAATACAACAATTATTAACAAATTCCAAAAACCTATTCAGTGCCAAATTTCATCTGTCATCATAACTATTTTGTAATTATTGGTCAACTGCTTTATTTCTTCTGCATACCAACTAGGGGAAAATATGCGTAGCCTGGAGAAACCCAAATGGGATCATATGCTATGAAATAAGATCAGTTCCCACAGGCAAAGAGCTAAATCCCCTGAGGTATTAGTTATCTGATAAGTTTTGTCAAAGAAAGAGAACATTTGGAAATATAATCCAACATTTAACTCCTTCAGGATAAGTCCATTTCCTTCAGAATCCTCTCTTTATTTTTACCTGTGGTTCCGGAAGTATAAATGTATAGGGCAGGAGTGGAAAAAGTGACTTCAGACCTCCATGACTCTGGGATAGGTTCAGTTGACACTTCATCCACTTTGTCTAGGAAAGAGTCGACCCCATCGGTGTTGGAAGTTCTGCTCACATAATAGACAGACACCTCATCTTTTTTCAGGCTTGGCAGCACCTCCTCAACAGCTGCTTGTAGTTCTTAATTTAATAAGAAAAAAATCCAAGCAAATTAAATTAGTCCATTAAATTTCTATTTGTGCATTAAGTTTTATGGTAATTCTGTTTTCAGCATCATTTTTGATAAAATGTGTAGTAATGACAAATGGTAGTTATAGTTATGCATTTTTAAACCTGAAGTTTGTCACATCTGAAAATACCACAAGATTCCAATATTTGAGGAAAGGTTTGATTTTGATGGTTTCAGATAGTTGGTTGAAATCTGTACAAATGGACATAGGGTAAAAACCAAGACATGTTAAGTCCATAGTTATATGTCAATCTCAGATACATCTCAAAATATTCCAGAAATGAATTTAGTTATTTTCAATATGTGCCTCACAGGACCAGTGATGAAAAAATTTAAGGAGAGGAGAAATGAAAGTAAGGAAGCCATGCTAATTAATAAAAATGAGGGAAGCCAACTTCGTTACTCTTTTATCAAGTAGTTCCATGAGGAAGCTTTAGCTCATCTGAGAAATACACTCCAAACGTCATATGCACATTCTCTGGTCTGAGAAAAAACATGACTAGAATGTTTTTAAGATTGTGGGTCACAAAACAATAGTGAATTATTAAAATCATTTAAAGTGACCAGTATTTTTAAAAATTAAAGTAGAACGAAACAGAAATTTTCAGTGCACATCCCACATAAGAAGAGGTAAGTACTGTGTTTTAAAAAGTTTCGCTTCAGTTATGTGGGTATGTGGATACGAGGACACACCAAATATATTTTTCACTGTAGGTCAAAGTCAAAAAATTTTAAAGGCATTGATTTAACATGCAAACCACATTTCACGTATGCTACTCGCATTTCTGTGCCCTTAAACCATAAGATGAGATGGCCTTTAAGTTTATTTCAGTTCTAATAACTGAAGCGAATAGATTTATTCTTAATAGGGTAGTGATTCAATATCCCAGGGAATTACAGGAGAGAGGCTATACCTAAGTCATCTCCTATGCTTTGTTTTTCAGATGTTTGTATATAAAATCTCCACCAAGATGAGGAATACCATCTGGATGGATGCATTTAAAAAATATTTAAACATTTTAAGAAAAGGATTCATGCACCTGGAAAAAATAAATCAAATAGTACAAAGGGTTTATCATGGAAATTAATAGGCCCTTACCCTATTCCTCCTCAAAACTAAACCTGCTTCCTAGGCACAATCACTTTCAATTTTTAAATCTGTTTCTTTAGGCAAGCACCTCTTCATCAGTGAACACTGTACTCTTCCTGCTACCTCTTGACCTACAATTTTTATCCCCACCCCATTTTACCCAACAGTTACTATGTGCACTTTACCTTGTCTGGGTTAATGGTAGTGACATCTATTCTGAGACCATAATTGTGTCTCACTGAAAACCAATAATCAAGATTGACAAGATTATGACCATATAAATATTATTTAAGATATTTGAATAATATTCAAATGATTATTTGAGCCAAGTAACACACTATAATCACATTTCTTTCCTTGGACAGTTTTATTCTGGAGTTTCTAATGGCTATCATTTTTAATGTTGGATTTGCTCAATTTTTTTTCAATTTCTCCCAGATCAGCTTCTCTCTTTTTTGCTCTCCTCCATGCTTTCATCTTGACGGATTGTACTCTAGTCCTTCAGCGCTTTGAAAAGCTTACCAAAAAATATTACTGTGATAAAAACGGGTGGTAACATTCCATCCCTTGGCGCTGCCTTGGTTCAGGTCCTCAGAATTTCCTATGTCGATCATTGCAATAGCCTCCCGACCAACCTCCTGGCCTCCAACCTCTCCCCGCCTACGATTTATCACTGCACTACTGCCCAACTTCTTGTTACTGCCCTGTTTAAAATTCTTCAACATCTGCTCATCCCCAGTGGCAGAATTCATTCCTTTTAGGCAGCATGTGAGGTCCTGAGCTCATTCAGTCTGTCCTGCTGACTTTTCTGATGTCCCCTTTCCTCTAACCACACTGAACTATGTGAACTGAATGTACCCATACTCTCACATCTCATTACCTCTGTCCAGGTCATTTCATCTGCTTGGAATGCCCTCCCACGCCCTGGGCACCTGGCAAACTCCTGTTCATCCTTTAAGACTCAGTGTTGGTGACCTTTCTTTCTGTTGCCGTCCCACAAAGCCGAGTTAGGTGCTCCCACAGAAGCCTGCATATACTTCTATAAGGGTATTTAGTACATAGTGTAACATGCTTCTATTCTTTTTCTCCTCTATTACAGAATTTGAGATTAAGGGATTATAATTTAGTCACCTACTTTATTCACGTGCCTACTGGCAGACATTTAGTTTGTGAATCCTGACTTTTCACAGAAGCCATCTCATCTGAAAGGAGGTCATTGCTCTTGCCCAACACCATTCCCCGACCCTGTCCGCTGGACTGTTTGTTTGGAATTTGCTTTTGGGCATTGACGTGAGGGTCCAGGGGCTTGCTAATCATATCAGGACACACCTAGTATGCCTTATGGTAGCAGGCTCCCTTCCCTCAGATTAACGATGCTGATATAAAAACCAAAATTTGAAAGGAAATTCTGGATGTGAACACCACTTACTAACTATATATTTGATATTGCACGTCTTTTCTTAAGTCTTCTACAAATCTAATTGGGACTACATGTTTTTTCCTTCACACATGAATATTTTGGTTATTGGAATTCTTATTGCAAAGTCTGCTTATTCAAGAGAAAAGTGGCAATCGACCAGGACTCATAAGCTCAAACTGTTCTACTTGTCACAGGTTGAGCTCCCTGGGACTCCGAGATTCTGAGATCTGTGTGTAGGAGTGCTTTGGGAAATGACATTTGTGAGACTGCAAGGGAAGCAGACTGGAAAGAGGGTGACTTTGAATGGCGATGCAGCCCCACAGTGGCCTTCCTCAATGGAGCCTTTGATCCTATGGAGACTCAACTTTTGGCAAAGTGCCTTACTTTTTGGAAGACACAATCTACTTGACCTGCCGAGTGCTTGGGAAAGCATGTGGGTCTGTCTTTAAAGAGTACTATGGGTGATCTCTTTTCGGTTTTTATTTTTTATGAAGGGTACAACCTTAAACTTTATGTAAAGCTTTAGGATGAGAAGTAGTATTCATGGAGAGTTGTCTAAAGGGTGTAGACTAGACCTGTCATTTCCTCATTAGTCTAGGTTAAATTGTGGATTGAAATAGAACCTCAGAGAAAGCTGTAAGCTTTCAGATGACGGAAAATCAAGAGATTATAAAATCCCCTGCCTCCCTTCCCCCAATTTGCCTTAAAAAAGAAAAAGTCCAGGTAGCATATATTCTACCCCCCTCCTTCATTTTTTTAAGAAAGGAAGAAGAGAAATTTCGGAATACACAAGCCCATTTCTAGAAAGCAGGGAGAAAGGGTGAATGAAGTGCTGAATCAATATTCACCACCAAGGTGGTGAGGAGCTGCGGGCTAAACCTGTGGCTTTCAAATAGGATAAGCATTCAGTCTGGTAGCTTGTTCTGCTATGAAATGAGCAGGTGAGTGATTGAGTTACCCCAGAAATGTTTACCAATAAAGTAAGACCTGGAAAGAAGGCAGTGAGAGGAAATACATTCTAATCAAATTATCAGGACGACCATGAAATTGTTGGTCGATGAACAAGTCAGGACTGGAGACTTTTCTTTATTCAGAAAGTCAACTGAAACACAAATTGATTCTAACACGGCTGTTGGAGACAGTTGAAAAGTTTTTAAAATGCCATTTATAATTGTGATTTTGCACTTCTATCATTGGCAGTTTGGAAATATAGTATTTAATAACCTTTTGTCCAGTCTGCACTCAACACAATGTATGTTGAAATACCATGCATGCATGTACCCCTCCCTCACAAAACAAATAACCCTGACGTCAGAAAGATGTGTAATTAAGGTTATGTCCTACCAGGAGTAAGTAAATATTTAACAGGGAAATATATACTCATCTTACATTTATGTCGTTATATAATTTCTTAATCTTAATTTTCATTTTTCTCAGTTAAGGTTCTTGCTTACATGAACTCATGTTTTCTAAATAGCACTGGAATCAAGAGTAATTCCTTGTGATGAGGTTACCAGGTCATACCAAGCCTTATGTAATTGTTATCATTTGATATCCATAAGCAACCATGTCACCTAATGACCAACCACTTCCTTATTTCTCAGAGGCTGTGGGTAGGTCCTTTTTAAATATCGGTCATTTACATTCATTATGCAGAATAATCTGATCTCTATCCTGCTCCAGGTTTAATAACATTAACAACTGACTTAGAGTTTATTTTGTTTTCACCTCTTCACTCCTTTCTTGCTTCTAAAGAAAATGAACTGTTAAATATTTCCAAATATGCTAGCAGAGTGTGGTTTGTTTTTCAACTGAGATGTACAACACCCCCACCCCACTCCTCGTAAACTTTAGTAATGAGCAGGCCAAGACGAAAAATTTAAGAGAACTTCTTGAAGCTAGCTCTCCACCCAGACTTTGGGCTACCTGGCTGGGATCCCAGCTCTTCCATACACTAGTCATTTGATGTCTGTGTTTCTGTCCCCAACATTCTACACAAAGACCGTCCCCATTACGGTCCCAGCCCATCCTGTGCTCATCACCAGTTCCCTCTCCGGTACTGAGACCCAACAAGAGAGTATCGCTCTTCTACAGCCCAATGCCCGAGGTAAACAAGCCTGTGGGAAGGTGAGGCTGGGCCTCAGGGGCATTGGGTCTAAGTGGATTTTCTCAATTCAGAATACATTTGATTTTTGTTTTTACACCATTTGTTTTTATGCCCTCATGTCAAACCTAGTGGTTGTTAAGTGTCAAAGAAGAAAGTCAGTTACATACAACCAGAACGGCAGAACTCATAAATGCAACAAACATTTATTGAGTGAATAATACTATGTGTTCCATATTACTAAGGCATTGATTATTCAATGATATATATGATGGAATTCTAAGCCCTTGAGACAATCACAGAGCATTGAAGGAACTCATTTAAGTTAGTCCTTGGGCAGCCCAGAGAAATCAGAGGAGTGGAGATGAGATTAATCTCTACGCCCTGGTCCCTGACTAACGTTTGAACTGGAGAACTATCTCCTTCCATGGAAATGAGGCCACTGCTGTTGGCCATTTCCTGGATTCTCTGAGTCTCTTCAGTAAACAGCTTCAAAGAAGTCCAGCCTGCTGTTGTCCTTACAGACTACTTCATTAAAACTCTTTAATGAAGCATCTCTCTGTGGCCCCTGATGAAAACTGCCCCTGCCTCCTCTTTCCTGGAAAGCCCCCTCCCCAATTGCACTTGCCCAGCTCAGTTGTCAAGACCCCCAAGAAGCCTTCTTCCCCCTACAGCACTTTGCAACTCTCCCAGCATACTTACTACCTTCTCCCGAGTGTCACAGTCATTGGTGTATGTGGCTTAGCTCTTTTACTGGACTGTAAGATCCTTACACTAATTCATCTTAACTCCCCACCCCACCACGGCAACTAGTCTGTACCTATGGGGACTCTCAGTCTAAATGTTTCTGGACTTGAAATTAAATTGTTGTACCATCTGCCTTTCTCAATCTAACCTCAAAAGTCTGTATGACAAGACGTTTCCTTGGTCCTGATGCTAGTTTTATAATAAAGTTTTCCTTTTCAGAATGTTCAATAAGGCAATAATTCGAAAATTACTGAAGGGGAGTTCCCTGGTGGTGTAGTGGCTAAGGCTTTGGCGCTCTTACCGCTGTGGCCTGGGTTCGATTCCTGGCCAGGGAACCAACCAAAAAAAAAAAAAAAATTACTGGAAGTAGTTTCCTTTATCACATTGCTTAAAGTAGGTCCAATTTTGTTTTTCACAACCTTGCAAAACCAGGTCAAAGGTAATCTGGAACATTTTATTATATAACCTCTTTGGATCTCAGTCCTGCAATAGAAACATTTTTAACTGTTAATAAAGCCTTGTGAGAGCCTTGCCTGGCTATGGTGAGTCAGGCAATATAGACCTTGACTGATGAAGTGAGTTGATGAAGAAGACCTGGGTTATTCTTCCAGTAGAAGAGTTAGTTTAGCCAATCTTAATGCTAGCATAAATGGAAATAAAGCAAATTTACTATTTGGGGGTCTCTTTCAAACATTCTTACAAAACATCCCATGTTGTATGAAATTAAATATGTTTTCCTGTCTTCCTCATATTCTATGCTTGGGAAGTTGCCTGAAAAACTACCAGATCAACAAGTTGGTTTCTATCAACGACACTAAATACAGGTTCAAATAAGCAAAGGTCATTTTTCCGTATGATTATCTACACCATAGCCTGCCATCGAGAAGGATCCTGAAATGTCCTACAGAGAGAAGAACGTCTTCTATGGGAGGTGGGTGCTTCTGTTTGATTCAGGGAAGTGTTTGTGAATCTTTGACTTTTGGTAAGTAGAGTAAATTTTGAAGAAGGAATTGGGTAGTGAAATTCCCAATAAAGTCGAGTCCTGTTAAATTTTACGGGTCCTCCAAATGTACGACAACTCAATCAATCCTCGCGATGAATGCCACATGCACTTCAGAATTTGACACAGTCAGAACTCAAGAGCTTTTGCTAACTCATAAGCCCTGAGGCTAAAATTCAAAGTCCAGAATCAAACCCTGTTGAATAGTTACCACTCCAATAGTTCTAAAACTCCTCATCTTTATGTACCACGTTCAGATGGTTTAACCAAATAAAAAGTGACCTAGAAGTGAGAAAAAAATTGGGGTCCTGTCCCTAGTTCTCTGTTGTTTAATGAACCATGCGACCTTGGGCAAGTGATCAACCCCCTGGGTCTTTGTTTGCTCAGCCCTAGAACAAATGTAAACTAGACTGTTACTCAAAATCTAGTCCTGACTCAGATCATTTCAAAATCACCTGGATAACCAATATCACCCCAATAAGTCTAAAAAAAATCACATGGGGGTGGGTTGGGGTTTGTTATAAAAATACACATCCCTGGATCCTACTACTGAATCAGTGTTTTTTGGGAATGGGGTTCAGGAATCAGTTTTTCAAAATAAGCTTCCCAGATGATTCTTATGTTCATTAACATTTCTAAAGTTTTTACTGAAGTATAACACATTCATTAAAGTTGGAGGATTATGGGATTAGAGTATCTCTAAGAGTCCTTCCAACTTTAAAGAATTCTGAGAATCAGTCAATTGAACACATTTACACATGCAACTTTGAACGCTGTGTTACCACCTTAGCAGTAACTGTTTCCATTTAGAATGTAATTCTGCATGTTGTGCAATGGTCTCTCCGTGATTTGGAAAAACGGAATGTTTTGCAAATGTGTGGCTTTCAAAGGTCACTTTACTGCCAGAGTGCCATAGGTCCACCAGAAAGGAAAGGGGCTTGGGATATAGTCATGCACTGCATAACGATGGTTTGAGCAAAGATGAATTGCATACCGTAAGTGATGGTATTATACCATGTAGCCTAGGTGTGAGTGCGAACTCTATGATGTTTGCATAATGACAAAAAAGGCCTAACAATGCATCTCTCAGACCGTATCACCCTTGTCAAGCGGCGCCTGACTGTACTGTGCAGTTTAATAATATTTCAGTCCCTCCTGGAGGACCACCAAGATCACTACACTAATAACTTTCCTCTGAATCAACCGGTAAAGTAACAGATTTAAGAAAGCCTTTCAGTTAATAAGTAGCGAAGTTGTCTCTTTCCCCAGGCAACCAGAAAATGTTGGTAGTTTTCTTAAAAGGCCCATCCCCTTCAAATAATTTGGTTGCCTTTAAAACTGTCCCCGTTTGAAAACGTTCGTACAAAGCCTCCATTTGTTGAAACAGGTGTGTAAATTTCCTGGCTTCTCACGAGTAACTATCTCATCGTTCTGTGACACTAGGCAGACGGCTCAGCTTGCCGCGGTTTCCTCAGCTACGAAATGAAGGGGGAGAGATGAAATGAAAGGGGAAAGCAGATGGATGCTTGATCCCGTCCAGCTCTAAGGCTTCACAGCTTTGTAGAGGAAGGTCGCATGACGTAGGGAGGAAAGTCATGGGCTTTGCAGTTGGACAGACCTAGGTTGGAATTTTAAGCCTCGGTTTCCCTAACTGCATAACAGGGGGCAGTAAAAGCATCCATCATAGGGCTTGGTACAGAAAGGCTTTCCAAAGGTGAGGCTTCCTGGCTCCCTATTCCTCCATGTCTTTCAGCCCACACTTGGCTAGGCCACCTCTTACTGACAGAGTGAGAAACAACTGCTAGTCCTTAGGTGAGTGCAGAGAGAATTCTGGGAAGGGAAAACCAACAGCCCCTGCGTAACAGGTTGATGGTTTCTTCCTGGCCTGGTCACCAATGTGGTAGCGTGAAGGCAGAATTTCAGGTCTTGTTGGAATAAGGCCATTTTTGCTATAGATGTATTAGGGTCTCACCAGGGCACCGCAGCCAATCCCTGAAGTCTTCCCTTTGGGGACCAAGCACGGTCACCTTCTCTCTGCAATGAGAATCCAGGGAGGCCAACAGCACTGGAGGGCTGGAAGCGTCCTTAAGACGGCCTCATTAAAGATGAGGAAACCAAGGGTCAGAGAGGGGAAGTGACTTTCCATGATCACACAGCCAACAAGCAGCGGAGGTGAGAACAGTTTCTGTGGATCCACGGTGCTCAGTTAAGACTCTGCATTTGAATGCAGACGTTGTGGGTCTTGGCTAAGAGCTTGAACTCCAGCGGTAATTATCCCTAGTTAAGCCCCCTGCTCCCAGCACTGTGACCTGGGGTATAAAGCTTCACCTCTCTGGCCCAGTGGTCTCACCTATAAAGTCCCATAGTAAATCCTACCTGTCGTGAGAATTGTCTAGTGCTTAACAGTGTCTATCGCGGCCACCTTCCACAACTGGTGGTTCTAATGATCATTACTTAGCATCTCGAGGGTGGGTTGCCATCCCGCTCCGTCCACACCTCCCCCTCGAACTCTCTATCCTACCCTGTGGCGGGCTTTGAAGGCTTCAGGGCCGAGCGGTCCTCAGGCTCACCTGACGAAGCCAGGAGCACCTTCGCCCCGCAGCACTGGAAGCACTGGACCAGGGACTTCCCGCGGATGTTGGAGTTGAGGCACGACATGGCACAGCCCAGCTTGAGCATCCCCAGCCACAGACAGACGTAGGCCGGTTCATTGCCCATGAAGACCGCCACGCAGTCTCCTTGGCGCAGACCGAGGTGGTCGCGCAGCGCCCGCGCCACCTGGTTGCTGCGTCGGTCCACCTGCGCGTAGGTGAGCGTCTCGTCGCGGAAGAGCAGGAAAGGCTTGTGTGGGGTGTCGCGCACTTTGTCCAGAAAGGCGTGCAGGATGGTGCGCACCGGTCTCCGCTGCCCGTAGCTGCGCATCTGCCGGGCGATGCGGGCCAAGCGCAGGAAGTAGCCGGTGTCCTGGAAGAAGTAGGGGCAGCAGAGATTCACCACCAGGGGCAGGAGCAGCAGCCCCGCCAGGATCGTGTAGATGGCGGACAGCATGACGGTGGCGGGGCCCCCTGTCCCCGCGAGGGAAGAGGGCGCGCTCCGGTCGTGCAGCGCGGCGGCGAGGCGGGCTCCTGGTGGGCGGCGGGTGGGCTGCGCGGAGGCGCACCGGGAGGCTGGGGGTCGGCGGAGTGGCCGGGACGCCAGCGATCTTCGCGGGCTCTCGGGTAGGCGGAGTGGCGTGCTGGTCCCCGAAGGTTCCGGCCGCGACCTGCCGTCTGAGCCCGCCCCCTCCCGGCGGGGGGCAGCCACCTGCGCTCCCGGCCCGCCCCTGCGTGCGTCCCTCCGCCGGGCTTGCCGGGGTCTGCAGATCTGGGGTCAAGTCCGAGTCTCCGGCGTTGTGCCCAAGACGCTTTACCCCTCGGGGCCGCAGTTTCCGAATGAAAGGGGACAGTAAGACGCCCTCAGAGCGTGCGGAGAGGATGGGAGGGAATAACGCAGACCGAGGGCTGGCACTCACTGCTGCCGCAGCCGCGTGCCGCCGAGAGAAGCCTTCCTGTTGTTACCCATGAAGGACTTCAGAAATGCGAGGTGGCCCTGTCGGTTAGCAACGGGTACCAGGTGCGCCGCCAAGCCAAAACCCCGTTTCTCCTTCCTGGTCCCGGGGGCTTGCAGCCGGTCACCGCTGGGTCTCCGATGTGCTCCCCGGCCCCCTCCCCCGCCCCGCCCAACCCCAGCCCGCGCGCCGGACGGTCCCCCGGGGCGGGGGTTTCCGGGCGCGACAAGCGCCCGCGGGTGCGCCCGACGCCCGCGCAGGCTCTGGGCGTGGGGTAGGGAGAGGGGCCTCCAGTGGGAGCCGACCCCGCCCGGCCGGCGCGCCCAGGCTCGGCGTCACGCGGCGCCACGCGTACTTTGCCGACCGGAATCAGACTCCGGGGGTGGCGTGACTTGTTTGGATCATTTGTTCTGTTAAGTGATTTCCCGCACTCCCGCCCCGGCCCTTGTGTGTTGAAGATTCTCCACTCTGGTCAGCCCAATTGGGCACGGTCACTGTGGCGCCGTCAGATAATAGGGCAACGCAGAGGCAGCCCCCTATCTATCTATCTATCTATCTATCTTTAGACTTACTGGAGCGACATTGGTTAATAAGGATACATAGGCCCCAGGTGCACATTCTACAGCATCGTCTGTGTGTTGTGTTATGTGCGCACCACCCAGAGTCGGTTCTCTTTCCATCACCGTATAGTCGGCTCCCCTCTCCCTCCTCCACACTTGCCCCCAGGTAACCACTAAACTATTAGTTGTATCAATGAGTTTTTTTTTTCTTTGTTGCTCTCAGTTTTATATTCCACATAGGAGGGAAGTCATACAGTTCTTTGTTTTTTCTGTCTGGCTTATCTCACTAAGCATGATGATCTCCAGGTCCATCCATTTTGTCGCAAATGGCAATATTTCATCTTTTCTTACAGCTGAGTAATATTCCATTGTGTGTATGTACCACAGCTTCTTTATCCAGTCATCTGTCGCAGGGCACTTTGGTTGTTTCCAGGTTTTGGCCACTGTGAACAGCGCTGCAATGAACATTGGGGTACATAGGTCTTTGCGGACAAAGGTTTTCAAGTTCTTTGGGTGGATTCCCAGAAGGGGGATTGCTGGGTCAAATGGTAGCTCCATTCCCAATTTTCTGAGGAACCCCCACACTGCCTTCCACAGTGGTTGTACAGTTTGCACTCCCACCAGCAGTGTACCAGAGTTCCTTTTTCTCCACATCCTCTCCAGCACTTGTTATTCCTTGTCTTGTTGATAACAGCCATTCTCACAGGTGTGAGGTGGGATCTCATTGTGGTTTTGATTTGCATTTCCCTGATAGCTAATGAGGATGAGCATTTTTTCATATGTCTGCTGGCCATTTGTA
>PVJL010015041.1:0-25751 GCA_004026885.1 Lyroderma lyra | reverse complement strand
GGGGGGCGGCGCTGGGACTGGGGAGCGGTGCAGAGCCTGCGGCCCCCTCGTCCGCTCTGCGGCCTGGGCCTGCAAACTACCAGTAGCTCTGCCACGGCCGTGCCCACCTCGCCTGGGCGCTTGTCGGACACGCCAATCCTCAGCTCCATGTCGGACCTACTGACAGAGCTGCCTACAATACGGGGGGCCCAGGGCAAAATGAACATGCGGGGCCCCAAGTTAAAAACTCACTAGGAATTTCACGACGGTGACAGCAGGTCACTAAGCCACACGTGGGCTTCTCCCGAGTTTGGGGTCCTGTGGGACTGACTGTACCGTGCACACTTACAAAACATGGAATACGTTCAATGGGGTACCCTAAGTTACAGCTTCAGCCAACAGTTATGTGCACAGAGAGACGTCCCCTCTGGAAGACAGCTCTCTTAAGCCTTAGTCGTGGGGGCATGTGGGCACTCTGCGGTCCGGGAAGCTGGCTTTGCTCACCGAAAGGGACTCTGGGAGTGGGGCTAGCAAAGTGTGTTCTTCAAAGCCCTCTTGGTCACTTTGGTGCCTGGGAAGTTTGAGATGTTCTGATACCAAACCGCCCTTTCCTCCCTCAATCCGTACCTGCGACGGTGGACTAAGGACCCACTGAGGGTCAAATCAGGAGGAAAACCACAGACAAGGGGCAAAACGTCAGCGCTGGCTAGAGGTGGGGATCACTGAGGTGGTCCTGACCTTGCAGGGGCTGGGCCACAGCTATGTACAGGAGGACCCTGAGAACTAAACGCAGTTCAGTTCAGGCGAGTGGGGGCACCTGCTCTTCTGGTTCATTCTCCTAAGTCAAGCCACCGAAGTGACCGCAGCGGGGGCCCCAATCAGGGGAGACATGGAAGGCAGGAGGCGCCCCCAGGGTGTCTGGGGTCACAGCCCAGGATGCAGGCAGATGAGGTTGTCCAATGAGAGGTGACACGCTCCTCTCCCAGCCACCCAGGGCATCTTGGTGATGAAAGGGGACGCAGTTTGAGCACACATGACAAGCAGCTTGGGAAATGCACTTATGTGAATGAAAAAACCCCTGGCCTGTGAGGAGCGTACAAGCTGACGTTGGCACGGAGTTCCTGACGGCCGTCATTGTACTTAGCACTGCAAACAACCCTCTGTTCCTGACCTTGCTCTAGAGAGGAGCGAAAGAGATGAGGAGGTGACCAAATGACATGTCTTCCTAGCAGGAGAGGCAGTAAGGGGCCCTTCTGAAATGCAGTTGATAAATAGTATTTACTATTATTAAACATCAATAGTAAAATATTATATTTTATGCCTAGGGGCGATGGCCCTTTAAAATGTTTAAACTCTTTTCTGCTCTCTATCATTTTATTTTCTCAGCAGAGGTCAGTAAGGAGGTGGCCGAATCTGCCTACGAACCTGTAATCTGAGAGTTGCCTCTTCACGTGAGAGCCCATCAATTCATAACCAGAACAAACCTATTCTATCCACGCCTCACTACAAGGTAGGTAGGTCAGAGTTTGCAGACCTTTCTGTGCCATTCCATTGCTTTATCATTAACTCTAGGGCCCCACTTGGGACATCTCTGAAAAATAAGCCAAGTGGCCACCAACGTCTTCTCTAAGATTTGTCTCTGAGTCAACTCTATGAAGGCAAGTTTAAGTTTAGCGCTCCAAACAAAGCAAGAAAATATTCACATACTTCTTTACATAAAATATTACTCTGACCAGTGATTCACTAGATGAAAAATAGTTTAAAAGCAGGTAGGAGCCTTTCTCTGCACATCTTGGGATTTCATGGATTTGCGCTGGGGAATGTTGGGAGGGCAGGTTGCCAGTTGGCGTGGGTTTGCCTCCACGAATGGATGGTTTCCTCACAACACCTGAAAGGCCCAGGACCATCCACAGCTAAGTGAATGAGCATGAGATGGACATGGAGAGTGAATCACTTTCTCACCCTCAGCTGGTGCCTCCAGGTCAGGGTGTAAGCACGCTGGCCGAGCTCTGTGGGCAGGCCTGCACTGCAGCCGGAGGCCCAGAACTTGTTCTGTGGATAAATGGAAAACTCCGGTTCAATCACCGGATGCGGCCAGCCCAGCTCCTCGCTGAGCTACCCCAGTGAGAAACATCCTTGGAGATTTCAAACTTGTGCTGGCTTCATTCTTGGTTCAGTCGTTCAACTGACAAACCTCAGTCTGGTGGAACCCAAGGCACACAACCATCTCAGACTGTATTCACTGTGCTGGGAAATCCACCACCACAGCAGCTCTGGATTTATGGGGGACCATCAGAGTCATCACGCTCAGTTCTGCTCAGCATGCCTGACGTAGAATCCTAGTGACAAAGGCGCGTCACCCCAAAGAGAAGCTGACATAGATCCAAACTCCCCACCAGGATATGAAGCTGGCATCCTGGCCATTGGAACTTCCCGGGGGCTTTGGTGACATTTTTAGCTCTTATTCATTCCCTCCTAACAGTGCTGGCCGGTGGAGGCATTTATGACAGGTGAGGAGAAAACAGTGCTGACTTTATTCATTTTGTTTACACTGTGCCTGACAAAACATCTTCCCCTTACTATCGTCCTAGTTTATAAAAGAAGCTGTGAATCCCAACCAAGGTGTTAGCGGAAATACGTGATGGTAAGAGATTCTCCCTCCACCATGAACTGCCTTTCCATAGCAGAAGCATTTCTATTCTCTGGAACGTTTTATCACGGAATTCTCTCTTCCACATACATGTTTCCTACAATTGTCTGGCTGAAGAGTCCTTCATGAATGAAATGTTTATCTGTGGGTGTGTGTGTGCTTAATGCTTTATAATTTCCAAGCAATGGAACAGAATGGCATTTGAAGCCACCAGCTCCTGCCACTCAACAGGATTCATTGCCATTATGCTATACTTGGTAAAGTGTGACTGCTTGTCTCTGGAAATTTCCTGAGAATCCTTCTGATTTTACAAATCCTAGCAAAAGGAAACCAGAAATTACAGTCCATCTTGTCACACTCCCTGGTTTTGTGGAAGAAGACCTTTTCAGTGCCAATCATTGAAAGATTAAAATAAATACTTATTTGATAATTGAAATGTCATGCCTTTAAATTCTGAGGAGGCCCAATGCTCCTCGATCATAAAGGAGGTGGACTTATGCAAGGCGGGGGGGGGGGGCATCCAATCCAACAGAACAATTACTTCCCAGCTCAGAAATCTTATCCTTTAAGATAACTGTGGGCCTTCATCCATGGTCCTGACTGGCTGCTCACTCCTTTTGCTATTTTTGCGGGGGCAATTTCAGTAAAAGCTTTGTGAAGGCTGCTAACAGAATTAAATACAACAAAATTTAAAATATATATAACAATGGACTTGGTTCACCATAGCAGTCTCCTGCCCAAACACAGTTCAGTTTGCTTTTGATTTTGTTTCCAGAATACAGTAGGGGGCGCTTCTCAGCTTTGGATGCTGTATTTTTCCCCCAGGACATTAAAGCACTTGAAAAATATTGAACAACTGAAAAGGAGATACATTAGAACTTACATCATGATATGAAGTTTAAATGCTTTATTTATGCCCAAACGGAATTTGATTATTATGTTGATTCAGGTTAACGTAATTAAAAATTATTTAAGATTCTTACTTGGTCCACAGAAATGGTCAAACAGAGCATTCCCTTGGCTGAAAAGAAGATACACAAAGAAACGCTTTTTCAAACTGTCACTGAGGAGGACATGCTTGCCAGTCAGCCAGGCACATACCTGTCACCTTTCCTTCAGGCTCCAGTGTGGCTTGGCCTGGCACCGGTCTCCTGAAAATTTTTTGATATTTTGTTCATCACGGACTTGTGGCATTTGCTTTGATTTTTTAAAATATTACATTTCGATATTGTTCAATTTGATGACTGAGTTGCAAATGGCCCCATTCGATGTACCTCATCCTCTTTGATTTTCCTTACATTCTCATCTCCTACCTCCTTACATTCCTGAATCAAAGGAAGGGGCTTATTTTAGGTATCTTTGAAGGAGTGAGCGTGTAATTCTAATAAATGTACCGGACAAGCAATTACAATCCCGAAGTCTTGCATTGTTACTAATAAAAATCTCGTCTACTTCCCCTTTGGCATTCTGTTGTGGTGGAAGCCAAACGTGTAAGTAGACAAGCACAAGAAAAAATAATGAAGCCTCCTGTCACTCTCCCAATTCGGTTGTTGCATAAAGAAAAGAAAAACTCAAGCCAAAACAAAACATTAACTTCCCAAGTATCACTCAAAGTTTGATCTTTCACGACAGAAGTTCTAATAAATATGTTCTTGCTGTTACGCCCTTTTGAAAAGTTACTTTTCCGCTCCAAATAAAATCCTGTGCAGTTTCCACATGGGGCACAGGCATCTAACGCCTTTTTTAGGTATGTGAATGGACGGCAAAGAACAGAAGCTTCTGGAAAAGCCTCGAAGGGTCAGAAGAGCATAATGAGGGAGATGGTGTATCACTGCACTGCTCTGCAGCCTGTTGTCGTTCTGAAATCCTTTCAATTCTTGCCTTTTAACCCACAGCTCTGAACCTTTTAGCTGCGTTTTCAGTACACAAAGTCTTCCAAACAAGACTGCTTCTACTCAGCCTCCGGCCCCTCCTGAAATCGATGTGACCCAGTGCCAGCAGGTCGAATTGCCACTTCAGTGTCCTTTCCCCTTCACTCTGTTCCAGAACCAGCGCCATCATCCTGGTGCCAATTAGACCAGCCATGGGCACATGGGCTTTGCTGTTAGATGCTGCCCACAACTTAACATGCAACTTAATGGTTCTTTCTTGGGTCATACTGCCTCCATAGGTTGCTATCTTGTGGGTAGATAGCAAGTGATGGTAGAATCTAGTGATGCCCAAGTCTTTGGTAAGTAGTTGTAAATGAAGACCATGGTGGCATTTGAAGAATCATGACAGTGACTGTTAACATTTATTTTAAAAACTGATACTGTTCTAGTAGTATAACGACTCCATAAAGTTGGTGCTACTTCTCATTCCAGTTTGCAGGGGAGGAAGCTGAGATGGGGAGAGGCAGATTTATTTACCTAGCACCACACAGCTAATAGCAGTGGAACAGGAATTTGAACCCAGGCGATGCAGCTCTGGGTCTGAAGTGTGTCACCAGCAGCAGGTGTGTGCTACTGACGGGTAGCTGACACACAATGTAGCCAGCACTGGCAGTTGGGGTACTACAATTTGTCACCTCTGTCATCCATCATTATCGTAATCTATAGTCAGTGTAATTCACTGCCACAGTTTCTTGTTGCAAACACCACCCCCAAGCCTGCCCTCGTGCTGCCCACCCTCTTTACTAGGCCCCCAGTCAGACAACATCGTCACTGCTGTGTCCAGGCCTTGGTTCAAGCTCCCCAAACATCCAGGCCTGGTGACACCTGCCCTGTCCTCAAGTTCACGGCAAATCTATGCTCTTCTCAGAAGCTGTCCCTGAGACTACAGGTCACAGCTCTTTCGTGCCAAGTGGATTTATGGTCTGGAGGATTGGTTCCTTTTCTTTGTCAACAAAGACCCCTTCTGAATGTCAAAAATTAACCACCTCAAATCTCCGTAGGAAAGTCACTCTAGCATCTATGGAGATTCTGAGCCCTGGCTACTCAGTAGAATCCCATGGGGAACTTCTAAAAATCTCAATGTCCAGACTGCACCCCAGAATGTCCAGGGGTGGCACCCAGGCACAGTTGTTCTGCAAACTCCCCAGGTGACCCATATTAGGCAGGTGAGTCTGAGAACCAATGACCCGGCATCTTATCGCTCTGCCCTCTGCAACCTTCTGAATACCACGCCTCCTATTATTTCCACCCTTGTAGGCCTCTGTCAACAAGTCTGCAGGCGCTGGAAGTCAAGAATAGGCCCTGCTATCTGAGGCCTTCGCTCGTCAAAGCGTGGACCACGAACCAGCAGCACCACGGTATCGTGTGGGAGCAGGTGAGAGCTGTAGATTCTCCAACTCTCTCCCCCAGACTGACTGATTCAGAAAGAGCATTTCAACAAGACTCCCCGTGATCCATGTGCACAGCGGATGGAGGAGCACGCGTGTAAGGCACAGAGAGACCACCCACAGCCCGAAGGCCATTAAAAATCAATGTCTCTATTCATTTTTGTCTCTCTACTTCATGGCATCATTAGCAACCTTCTGGGCGGCTTGGTGGCTGCACCTTGAGGCCAAGCAAACACTCCCTCATCCTCCTCACCGGGAAAGTCTCCGAACATTCTGCTAGACAACGCTCATCTCTCTCACCCACAGTGCTCCCGTGAGCTCAGCGCCCTGCCCGTGCAGCCCTGCTGCTCGCCTAAGACCCTGGTCTCTGGTCAGCTCACCTAGACCTTACAATTCTTATTCTCCTGGGGACAGAGGACAGAAGAGGCTAGACAACTGCATGCTCGAGATAGGCATATAACATGGACACTTTCTCCTTCTCCTAAGAGGAAAGAAAGATTCACTTCTTGGTATTTATATGAAAGAGCGTGCTTGAAATGCACATAAGAATAACCATCATTAACATTTTTTTTAAGTACAGTGGTTATATATTTTTAAATGCCATATTAAAACAGACATTTGGCAAGGCCAAATCAGCGGTTTTGTAGGTGAGTGTTTTCTAGTTTCCCCACAGAGTACCCATGAAATGTTATAAATGCAGTTTAATGAGGGTCTCCCAAATACAAATGCCACCGTGCCTGTTTCCTTGCAGCGGGGTGGGAAATGCGTGAGTTCCTTAATATGGTGGTGACACAAGGTATACTGGGAAGAAAGGCCATTCATTAGTTTAAATTAGACCTTACACCTTGATGACGACTTTTTCCGAAGCAAACACAAGGTGTGGTGTCACGGTGGCAACGTCGCTCCTGGTTAACGATGCAGTGTCATCCCCCTAACTGGCTTTGCCAAAGGTTCCCATACCCTCTCCCTCCGCAGCTACCGACTGCGCTTCCTCATAAAAATGCCCAACGCACGACTGGGCGCCCCCACTTCGCAGGCAAGAACGGCAGCGGGCCACGGCGCACGGCCTGGCCTGCATTTTAGCCACTGCTCACGTGCGTGCCCGTGCAGGGCAGCGTGCACGCTTATCAGAAGGACGCGAGCTACAAAGGGAGGGAGGGTCGGCAGGGCGCTTCCAACTCCTAACGGGCACTGGGCCTCGGCTCAGGCACGTCTTGTCATTGGGTGACGTGTGGCTGGCGCGGGTAAGCTATGCATGGCAGGTGCATCCGGTTCAGTCTTCTGGGCCCCACGTACAGTTATCAGAATTCTAAAGGGAGAATCACGGATGCGCCTCCGAGTCAGTTCCTTGAGCTTCTTGCCAGGGATTTAGTGCTTTTTCTCCGGTAAATACAGCCAAAAGGACCTCAGGGGACTAGAACAAGCCAATAATAAACCAGAAAAATCCTATAAAGTAGTTTGTAATTCAATAATTGGATTGGTAAGACTGAAGCATTTTAAGGTTAGGTGGACCGATCAGATGTGCAAGAAAATTGCCAAAATTCCACTTCAAGTCACCATGCATCGGATTCTGTAAACCATCCTAATTCTTAAACAATATGAGGTTGGACATTTAAGTTCGTGAACTCATCCTGGAAAAAGTGCTGCATCCCCAATGCTGAACATCACTAAGGTCACCTTTGAAGTCCTCCCCTTGGGAGGCTATGCACCAATGCCAGCACTGTTGGAACTCTTTTGCGAACTTAATTGTCAGATTTGGGGGATGACAACAGCTCTGATGGCCACTCCAGAAAAAGAGTTCCAAGATTGCTTTCAAGGGTGGACTAGGCACTGGCGTCGGTGCACAGCTTCCCCAGGGGAGTCCTTCGAAGGTGACCGCAGTGATACTCAGCACTGAGGCATGTAGCACTTTTTGTAGGATGAGCTCGCGAACTTAACTATCCGACCTCGTACAAATGCAAACGCCCAAGCGGGCTCTGGAAGATGGAGGAAGCCGGGTACTCACGAGGACTGGGAGGCCTTCCTTCTGAGTAGGTAGTCCACCACATCGGGGTCAGTCTCCAGCAGGCTGATCAGCACTTCATTCTGCAGGTCTGGAGAGACCTGGAGTGGCAAAGATTGGGGCATAAATAAAACCATTCCGGAAGGAGGCAAACCATGGTCATCAGCAACTTTCCGATAGCATAAAGTGGAGCCTTACAGGTTATAAGAGAACAGAGTGATTGGTTGGTTAAAACCAAATCTACACCAACCCGTAGCCATATGAGGCCCGCGGGCTGTGTGGACAACTGAAGACACAACACCAAGAAGTGGGAAGAAAGAAAGAAAGAAAAGGAGTGTCTTTTCTTTGAGTCCTAGGTAAAGCTGTGCCTATGGACACACACTCTTTCGGATTGTTCAGCTATGGGAGCCCCCAAATTCCTTCGGCCAGGTCGCGTTTTTAGTTGGAAAGAGACATGCATCCCTCGGAGGCCTTTGACGCGACAGCTTGCTAGCTTCGTACTATTTCCTTCAACACGTGCATCAACTCCCTCATCTGCGTGGCTGTCAGAATGCTCTGATCAAGACGCCTGCTCAAAGCCCCTTTGATCCGCACGGCCGAAGGCCTTTGCTGATTGCTTGCTTCCATCCGTCTTTCCCCAGCTTGTCCTCACACACCTTCTACTCCAGCAAACCAGGCTGCTCCTGCAGGCCTTTGCCTACCTCCTTCTCGTCATGCATTGCATCGATATCTGGTGACTGCTTACTGAATGCCAGGCACTGGGTGCTGGGGTTCAGCTACAAACCAAACACTCAAGAACCCTGGTCTCCTTGAAGGTGACTGTCAATAGGGGAAGACTGGCACTCAACAAATAGACAAGGGAAACACAGCATGGATCACATGGACAACATCAAAGCCACAGAGTAATGGACACGGGAGCAGCGAAGTGAAGTCGGTCAGGGAATCGCAGCACGTGACTCCAAGCAGAAGGAAGACAAAATGGGCAAGCTCTTGAGTCCGGGGCCGCAGGGAGACCGGCGAGGTTGGGACGGAGCGAGACGAGGAAGGTGGGCGGTCAGCAGTGGTTGTGCCGGCCAAGGTCAGAAGTCGGGGAGTCTTACGGGGCAGGGTAAGGACTTGTGCTCTCAGTCTCAGTGGGTGGGGAGCCACTGGGGGTTTGGAGCAGAGGACTAAGATGAACCGCCATCACTCTGGATGCTGAGCTGACAGTAGATGGTGGGGAAGCAAGGGGTGAAGCGGGCAGAGCAGGCGGGGGCTGCTCCTGATCTAGAAGAGGGATGCTGGAGTGCTGGGCCGGGGTACTGAGCTGACGAGGCCAATTGGACCAGGGAGACAGTGAAGGTGGACATGAGAGCACTAGCTAATTTGTGGGCAGACAGAGAAAAGACAGAAGAGAAAGAACGACTTTGACATTCGGGGCCCAGGCACCTGGCGGGGGTGGGGGGTGGGGCCACTGACTGAGGGAGAGAAGCCTGGCAAGGAGGAGGCTGGGGTCAAGACTGAGAGTGTGGCTTTGCTGTGATCACCGTGACAGCCTGTGAGACATCCACATGAAGGAGAAGTCTAGCAGGCAACTGGGAGTCAGGGTCTGAAGTTCAAGGGGGAGGCTTGGCTGGACATACCTGGGAGGCACAACCCAATGGCCTGGGAATCAGAATGAAAGGAGAAGAGCAGGGGAGGGCTGAGGGATGCCATTCTCTTTATGGAATAAATTAAGCAAATAAAAAGACAGACCATTTTTACTGTGAGTTTTTCAAGGAACGTGACCAAACAGATATGCATGACTGTATCACGTTTTCAAAAGGCAATACGTAAAAGGGTCCAGATGAGAAGAAACAGTACTCGTGTTTTACAAACCAGACAGCAAAGCGAAAAATACCACAGGCCAAACATGGATGTCCTGAACCCCTTTTCAAAGAAACTCCCATGAGCAAATTGGACAACACCCGTGTATTTTCACGCAGTTAGTTTAATTTAGAATTTTCTATGCTCAGACAGGTAATGAGGGTTTTGCCCCAAGCACTGCTCCATTCCCACCGAAGGATAAACAACTGAGCGCATGTGCTTCGGGGTGGTGGCGTTGTCACAACACTCATTCTTTCGTAGCATACGGTGTGTCTACTGATAAATTATTAACTTCAATATGTTTTTACAATAGCTTCCAGGAAGTGTAATTCAAAAGAATAATTTTCCATAACATACTGTTAAACGATTTTGCGGTTCCGAGTTTCTACTCATTCAACAAGGCTTGACCCTCAAGCAATTATAATTACTGAGGTAGGTCTTAGGTAGCACACGCGACTTTAATTAGTAACAAGTGCACATAGAAAGGTCCAGCGCTATAAATCTACGCATAGTTTCTTTCTAAAAGACCCGTGATACCATTTGGGCTCGGCGGCGCTACTTACAAATAAGTAAAAAGATACAATTGAAAACTGTGCATGCACGTAATGCAGGAGGGTATTTTCTGATTATTAGGGTAAGACTGATGACAGTGTACATAACACGTTATTTTAATTAATTAAATTATATCTCATCTGGTTACAAGATGATAGAAAAGCAGCTTCAAAGATTCATAGGATAGAGCACAATTTTAAAAATAAAGGAATGCTTTAAAACAATGGGGCCAGTGGCAAAGTGAGACCAGAGCATTTGAAAAGATGCGTGGAGCTGACTTAATACTCATGCAGCCTCATCCCAATAATGTCTCTAATCTTTGTCCGTATTTGCACATTTCATTTCCTGTTACTTACTAAAAATTTCAAACTAATGGCTTGGTTCAATTGAATGAACATTCATTTTCTATTAATTTAGATACTTAATAGAGAAACAAAAGTCAAGGGAATGAATTGATAGGAAACAGGAGCTTCCAGTATGTAAGAAATATCCAGGCAGACAGTCCCCATAGGCATTCCTCTTCATGAATTAGGTTGCTGTTGAAAAGCATATGACTAAGAGTCGATAACCCCTGAGGTCCAGTTTTGGCTCTGCTGCTTATAATTAATGTCAACTTGGACACATCAACCATCTTGTTTAGGGTTCTTTGGCTGCATCTGTCCCATCTGCCTTTACAGAGGTGCTACGGACATCAAAAGGACGAGCAGATTTTAAAGGAACTTTCTAATTGCATAGAGCTTTAGAATAAAGGATTTTATTATAAATGTCCAAAATAATTAATAAATTAAACACTTAAAAGAAAAAAAATAAAAGCAGATCACATGGAGATGACCAGTATTTGTTCTGTGATTTGTTTTCTTGACTCGTAGAGTCATCCATTCCTGCAACCTACCCTGCACATGCGCAGAGAAGCACCTCTCTTCTCTTTTGCTTCCCACATTGGTGGGAACCTAAGTGATGGGGTTTCCTGTCACTATGTCTCTGCTCATGACCTCCCCTTGAATTTCTAGAGTTATAGTTTGTGACCTCTCGGCCCCTCAGCTGCAGTGGTCTTGAAGCCAGGCTCTGTATAGCTTCTCTGGTCCCTTCTCTATCACGGGACCTCAAATCTTTCGGTTGGTCACGACACTGCAAGGTGAGGGCAGCTCCACCTGGAGCTGACACAGGCTCCTGAGGTCAGAGTTCTCTTGTCAGCTGGCCTCCTCTGCAGCTAGGGCAAGATCACGTGTGCCCACTTGGCCAAGGTCCTCCGGGAAGGGGAGGGTCTCAGAGGAGCTTCTGGAAAAGTTCTCCTCCATATTGCACAAAGATACGGGACATGCGACATGTCTCTTCATCACTGGAGCTGACGATGGCTGTAAGGGACGCTGGAAGTTCCTGCAGAGTTGTGCAGTGAAGGATGGCAGGCCGGGGGGAACGAGAGCGTGAGCAAGCTGCTAAATCAGTGTCCCCCGCACTTCTCACTACGCGGGACGGTAAGCCCAAAGGTTTGCAGCCTCGTGCAATCGCTTTTGCTCCTCCTGAAGTCAAATGCTTTGTGAATCGTGGCTCTTTCTCTCCTCTCGCCCCCTACTCTTTTCTCTCCTGACTTCCCACCTGCCTGTCCACGACCCTTCTGCACCCGCTAAGTCGATCAGTGGTGTGCCCCTCCCCAACCCAAGAAAGCCTGGTGTTTTCCACCCAATGCACGCTGGGGAAATGCTGTTGGAACGGCTACAGATAATAAAAAATAGCCCAGGGGTATTGCGCTTCGTGGTGTACACTGGTTCTGTTACCTTTGTCTAGATGTTCTCGCTGCTTAAAGTACTACTAAGGTCACGCTCTAGCACAGTCTCCCTACTATTCATTTCTACACTTGAGGATCAGCAGCAATTTTCTAGCAGGTTCTTCAGCAAGTGTTCCCATCACACAAAAACTCCAAAAATGAAAAGTATGGCTCAGTAACCAATCTTTTCGTTTTTCTTCTGTGATTTTGTATAAAGCAAAGTGGAAACTAAGGAGCAGGAGCATGAAAAACACATGAGTTTTTAAATCAACCAATTCTGTACATTTCAGCGAAGAAACAAAATACACCCCGAAGGGCTTCCTCGTGTCCAGTTTACTGTTTCACGTCAAATTCTCTATTAAGTTTCAGTCACTATTGAGTAACTCAATATTTTCTACGGGTACCATTTATGGTTGTGTTTATCTGCAGGCTCAACGCCTTAGATTTCCATGTGTTCCTTAAAGCGTAATGCTATTTCAAAAATCAAAAGAACTTGGGGCTCTCGTACTTCAGAGAAAAAAAATGTAAACACTGCACATACGAAGGAATAAAACTGTCACAATTAAAATCCACCCTAACCAATTAAAACTGAAACCTTGAGTGATTGCCTAGGACAGCGGTCCCCAAGCGGGGGGTACGCATACCCCCAAGGGTACGTGCTGGGCTGTTCAGGGGTACGCGGAAACATAACCAGTGATGGTGAAAGAACAGTAAAGTAAAACAAACGCAAAACGTTAGTTGTGGAACAATCAATGTTCAGTTTGAATCACGGTGGTTCATGGAGACACTTCAAAATCAGATCACAGGAGTGAATGATGATTGGTGAGGCCGTGGCTATGAACCCTTCCCCCAAACCACTCTTCTGCCAATCATTACACACAGTTCCAGAACAATCCACTGGTGACATTTCTAGGACTTCTCCAACCATAGAAACACATGCATAGTCACACTGATCAGTTCACTTATTGACTGAGTAAAAGTAAGTGTGTTGTCTTTAATCATGATTCTTTTCAAGTAGTTTTTTATTTAATGTTTAAGTATTTGATCATCATAATCAATATTTCACTGTGTTATGAACATTGTAAAATTAAATCTGTGGTTTGTACTTGTAGTGGAGTCATTTTTCTTTCCTAACTTACGACCTCATTTTCACTATTTTACATTAAGATAGACCCTGAGCAAAAGTGTCCGTATTTAAAAACAGCTGTTTTAGAAACAAGGGGTACAATGTATAGAAATGGATTTAAAAGGGGTGCACAGGTGGAAAGAGGTTGGGAACCACTGGCCTAGGGTATAACTACTCCGATGTCGTTTATTCCACAAACCACAGAGAAGGAAAAGTGGTTTGCATTTTCTCCACTCACTCAGTCACTATCACAAACCCGAGGACATCTCTGAGAGCCATGCCCAGGCCCCAGTGCTACCGGAGTGGCCACTGAGTGTTCCACGCCAACCCACCACTGTGTGCTGGACCAAAAAGGATGTGTTGACATTTAAAACTCTAACAGTCCCTGGCAAAAGTAAATGAAGTCACAATGACATTTTTTAGTGAGCGAACACACAGAAAGAAGTCACTGTGGCTGTTGTGGAGGGAGGACTGACATTAGGTGAGGGCGTCTGGGTGCATTTGGAAGGGCCGAGTTAAGTTCATCTGCTTTTTCTCAAGTGCCCGAGGCACAGGCAGCATTTTGGTGATTGGTGCCCATTAACGGGCAAATACAGTCGAAGAGCCCCAGGCTCTCGGGGCCCAGGAGGATGACTCAGAAGGGAAGACAAAGAACTAGCAGTCTTTGTTCCACGGCAACAGGGTAAAGGAAGTGGAAACAGCTCGAGGGTGACGGGCCTCTGCTCCCCTCTGCCTGAGTGTGCCATCAATGGCATGCACTCTGTCATCACAGACGGGGACACATGTGGCTCTTGCAGCCATCTGCTGGCCTCATTAGGCAGGTCGGGGTGATGAACAGTCCAGAGGGGTTAATACCGTTAAATGTCTCCTTTGCTCCCCATTTCCCAGCAGCTGGCTAAAATATTCTCTTTCTCCCTCTGCAAATGGACTCCACATGTGAGATGCCACACTGAAGCGCACGTCTTCTGTGCAGGGAGGTGTCACGCTGTGGAAGCCATTCACGTGGTCACGGCATCGCCTGGGCTGAGCATCTAAACTGACTCCTCACGAGATGGTGGTGACACTGAGATGAGCCCACGATGTGCATAATGGCCCGCCAAACCCGGGCACGTGAACAGTGGTGATTTCGAAAAGAGGGGTTACGTAAAACAGGAAATGGAAGTCCTGCTTCATTATCTGGAGATGTGGGGGGGCGGGGGGCGTCGCCTGTTTGATGGTCTCGATTACTGCCCGACTCCTGGGACTCGGCGTGTAAACTAGGTTGTAAGAAAATGCAATCTGTGTTGGAGGAACAGAGGGAACATGGAGAGAAGCTTGGCTTCCGAGCCTGGAGTCCTCATCTTGGCCTCTGACCCCGGTTCCCAGTCATCCTCATTGGAAATGTGCCACGTGCTCAGGCTGACGGAGCAGCGGGTGGGAACGCGCTGGGGTTCCCACGTCCGCGCTGCACACCCGACTCCAGCAGCCGGCAGGGGCGGAGCCGCCCCCTGCCCCCCTCTCTCCCAAACAGAGGCCCCAGTGGGAACCGCCTGGTGGCAGCCCTGCGCGCGAGCCCACAGCTTTCTCCACTCTGCCCTGAAGCTCTTAGCATGCCAAGAGTGATGATGAGCTTCCTCTGGGGTCCCCAATATCAGCACAAAAGCAACCATGCTGATGGTGATGAATGTGTTAATGCTTTCATCGGTGAAGCTTCCTGCCTCAGTGACACCAGTGACCATTTCTGGGGACGCATGACCCTTCTCTTGTATTTCCGTGTTCTCAGGGTGTCATTTGGTTACCCAGTTTTTACAGTGCTGTTGATATCAGAAATGGAGGGTCACGATTCAAAGGTATGGGAATCCAAGGGTATGGGCACTTACCGAAAACAAACAGCAAAAACAAGTTTTTTCGAGCACTATGTATGTGTACTGCTGCAGTATTTATGGGACAAAGCATTACTGGGCTCCCCTCTTCTGCTGAGTACCTTCTGAACGTCAGTGACAAAGCCAACGGAAATCGCTGCCTTCATAGAGTCCGCATGCCAGCAGGCGTCAGTGGGCATCACCGAGAGGCAATGAGACGGCGAGCGAAAAGGCGATGGGCGCATCCGCACGACGGAAAGGAAGAGCAGGCGAGGGGCTGGGGGAGCGTGTGTGCAGCGGGACCCACTCGGGTGGTGCGGGCCTGGCGGGCTGCGCCGCAGGTGACACACCTGAAAGTGATCTGACGGGCCAACATGGAGCACTTCAGTGCAATAAAAGAGGCGATCGTTCCTTTTGGAGTGCTCAGTGTGCGTCAACTCCCATCCCGAGTGCCTGAATAAAACGTCAGTTTTTAGTTCTCCAAACAGTCCTGTGCAGTAAGTAACTTCACCTCTTCCTTTCTACGACAGGAAAACCAAAGCTTACGAAGTTACGCATGGGACTAAGATCACATAAGAAAGAGATGGCTGAGCAGGGATCTGAATTCGGGAGCTCATTCCAAAGCTCACAGTCTCCCCACCATCTGGGTGTTTCCCAAGATGGGAGTTCCCAAGGCGTGCTTAGGAAAGGGCCGGAATGCCCCGGAGACATTCATTACAAAGTGCACATTCCTGGGCCCCATCCCAGGGCTACTCGGCCTGACTCTCCAGAGCGCGGCCCTGGAATCGGAATGTCTGACAAGTGTCCCGTGACTGTGCCGCGTGCTCAAGGTGGAACAGCTCTATGACAATCAGCTGCCTTGGTTTTCCCACAGAGCGATTGTGACGGCCGTTACCGCGGCCTGTTTCCGGCGCTAGGAGTTCCCAGCCAGCGCCCGCACAGCAAACAGCCAGAGCAAAGGACTGTCCTGGCCAGGCGCTTGGAGCACGCGTCTGCCCCTGAATCCAGGGACTTCTTCTGTATCACAGGGCAAAGCCAGGTGCTTTTCTGTCCATTCTCATTAACTCGGGCGCCGGCCACTTGGGAGCGGCATCAGGAAATGAAGGACATCGTTAACACTCAGAACAAACTCTGGGTCCCTGCCAGGCCTCTGGGGGTTTTTACATCCCTCCCGTTAGCTTTCCCGTCGATCTGCTGCCTCCAGGGTCCGTTCCGGCTTCAAGGACAAACTCACAGCCACCTTTTCTAACAAGTCTTCCTTTCCAGGGCTGGTGGGAGGCGATGCCTGTCTCTGTGAGCCCACGGACCCCCCTCCCTCAAGGACTGTGAGACAGAGCAACAGCTCACTGCCTTTCCCCATCAGGTCTTGCCTAGTTCCAGCCCTCCTTGTTTTATTTTAAATTATTGCGTTAGCACTAATTGCAAAAGCTTCTTTAAAAAATGAAACAGCTGTATACACGATTGAATTTCTGTCCCCCGACACAGACTACCTTTGCCAACCAGCCACCAGCTTTGGTATGACCAACTCGATGTTGAAATGCTAACTATGCCAAGAGGACTACAGAGTGATGAGATCAACTTTCCCCGGTGCTTTATGGAAACGAAAGCGGTGAAGTCAGTGCTGTGCACGGAACCATGGAGATTTTAGAACTAGGAGGGACCCTGCTTAACCATTCATTCTAAGCCAGCCCTCTGATAACTGCAGACAGCAGTGTAAGAAGGTGCCCTCACAGAGTGCTGTGGGGTGCAGCCTGGAGTACGGCGAACTTCTCCAATCCCAGGGCCAGCTTCCTTCATACTCATCCAGGCTTGGGAGCCTCTCCTCCCACCGCCCATGGTCCTTTTTCTCAAGATGTAATTCCCGTAACCCACCTAAGGGGATCAAGAACGGGTCCGTGGTTACCTTACTCGGAGAAAGCTCCCCTCAATCCCTCCCTGCCCAAACCTCACACACATCCAAGGAGCCCAGATTGGCAATACAGAAATCAAATGTCACACCACGCCCGCTGAATCATTCAGTCTTTCAACCAACATTTCTTGTTTCTACCATGCAGCAGGCACAGACACAATGCGGTGAAGACAGTAGATGGAAAAGGACAAAAATCACCCCCGTCACGGGGCTACACTGCAGTGGGGAAACACTCAAGCAGCAAGAGGAACTGGGGGAACCCTCTCCTGGTAGTGGTGAGTGCTAAGGAGGAAAAGCAAGAACAGGAAAGAGGAAGTGGGGCTGTGCGCACATGGTGGGGGGCTGTGTTTTAGACAAAGTAGTCAGGAAAGGCCTCACTGAGAAGCGAAGACCCCAACTGGGAAGCTCGAAGACGAGCTAGTGGCCGAGAAAGCCTTGCCATCAATGCCTACGGAGACCGGCAAGAAGAGAGCAGATTTGGACAACGTTGGCAGACGTGGAGAACTCACGTTCCGTGGCTTCTAGTATCCAGGTGGCGGGAAATGGGCAGGACATTAACGACACAATTAAAATAGTGGCATCTGTACGTTCAAGGAGGCCAGGAAGAGTTCTGTTTGTTTCTGAGGTGAAAAGAAATGTCTGGTGTCCTGTGGTTTCATCCAAAGACCTTTGCTTAGAATCCAGAATTTAGAGAACAGTATGAAGACTCATGTGAGGTACTATTTTGTTGGAAAAACAATCCAGAGAGCATGAAGTAATGCCAAGACTACTTGGCAAGATGATATGTGACTTAAAACTTGATGAAAATGTTGAAAAGTTCAGTCATTTGCTTCATCCAAGTATGTAATTAATGTTGAGGATTTTGGCTGAGGTGTGACATTTTATAGAGTTAATGACTAATTCCACATTTTTTGAGAGTTTACCATGTACAACACAGGGGCAGTGTTTCAGAGATTCGAAGAGGAGCAAGACACCATTCCACCTCAGTGACCTTGTCACTGCGCTAAAAGCATTTTCTGTTCCTCCCGACCATCCAGCAGGAATACATTTCCCAGCCTCCCTTGCAGTTAAGAGTGGCTAGGGGACAACTTCTGGCCCCAAAGTGGGATTTGAGTGGACATGATGGGTGTCCCTTCTAGGTTTGGCCCATCCATCCTAGGGGATTACAGAGTCTCAAGAGGCAAGGAGCTGGGGTCCCTAAATCATCACCTGGAAAGCTGTTAACCAAACAGCTGATTAAACTTTACGCCAAGAAGGTATTTATGTCTGTTGTGTTGAAGTACTGAGATTTGAGCCAGCTCGTGTTGTCCAACTAACGTAATTATTAATTAGCATTTGCATAAAACTTGACAGTTTGCAGAATACTTTCACATATCAAATGGTTCTGGGAACCACCTCAGGAAGTAGGTTGTATTTCCCTTTTTCCCACTTCACAAAAGCTGAGATTGATGCTTACTGAGTATCGAATACCTGGTCACGATCACAAAGATAAGACACAGAGGGAAACGATTCTAAATCACTGGCTCTCAAATTTAAAAGAAATAAATAGTGGAAGACAAGTATGGAAATAAATCTAATGCAAGGTATTTGACAAATATCGACGAAATATTAAGGAGATTCAAAAGAGGGAAGTAACACACTCGGTGAAGAAGACACGAAAGGCTCTCGTGGAATAGGTAAGCCTTGTGCTGAGTGTCGGCACGTGGACAAGAGAAACGGGAGCAAAACACAGAGGAAACCCCTGTGAATGCAACGTGAGTGGGGAGCAGGAGAGAGGAGAGTTGGCCTTAGTTCTCCTGTTCCAAGGGAAGTTGGAGCAAGCGCTGCAGTTTTCTGAAGGAAAATAGGAACTGGTAATTCAAAACAAACCAAAAAAGTATTTATTGGGAGCCTGGCAGATGGCGGGCCTTCCAAAAGTGGACAGAGAGGAGATAAGAAGGGCAGAGCGCATGTCTTAAATGGTTTATAATCTACTAGGGGAAACAGTCACAGGAGGCTGTAGCACAATGGTAAGGTACACATCAGTAAGGACAGGAATGAGGTTCAAGGGATGGAAATGACACGAGAAAGTGACACGAAAAGGACACAGGGAAGACAGGAGAAGCCTCCTGGAGGAGGTGAGACGTCAGTATTGACCCTGGAGGTGCCGTCTCTGAGGATGGCTATCAATATGTGAGTTCAGGAGGGCCGCATTTAACTCTGAAAGGGACGGTTTTACGAATGTTTGGAGACAGGAAAGTGGTCATGTGAAGGATGAAGTGACCCTAAAATGTTACCATTCTTTAGGGAACTGCAAAATGAAATTTACCATTCAAATGTGTTTGTTTAAACATGGAATCACAGACTTACAGTGATGCCACAGGTTGTAAATTCCTATTCCTATCAAAACTGCACCCGGTGACCCCCCCACGGCAGCCCAGGAGACCGGAAGGCGGCGGGGGAGTCGCGTTACGCCACCAGGAGGCGAGCACTAAGCTGACTGAGGCGCCCGGCAGACGGGCCACGTACCATGAACAGGGCTTCGTAATTTTCGATCATTTTCTGCACCACAGCAATGATGGCTGTGCTCTCCTCAGCACGGGCCGAGCTCTGGACCGAGAATTCTTTGTCTGATACCTTCTGCTTGTGCAGCAGGTTGGGTCCAAATATGGTGGCCAAGTTTAGAGATGTCATTTTGTTCCCAGTCACCTATAGGAGCAGAAAATACAAACATGATGGTTATTTTTGCTTTTCAAAGTGCTGAGTGCTGCGACAATCAAGGGAGCCTTTCTTCCTTTCATCTTTTCTTCTGCAAGGACTACATCATCTCTGGCAGGACCCCTGGGGGGCACCGTTGATTTCCTTTTGCTTCTTACCTGACACTGAAGCTCATCGTGTCATGGGTCATTTCAACAGCATATGGAGTAACCTTTTATTACTGTTACTTACTGTGAAACTGGTGCTATAAAAAATTTTTGCTGTCTGCTCTGTCCATCTATCAATTTATCCATCCACCCTCCACCTCTCCCTTCATCCATCAGTCCATCGTCCCTCCATAACCCATGCACTCAGCAACCACCATGGGCCAGGTGTTTTCTAGGCTGAAAGGCAGAGGGGCTGGGGAAGAAGGTGATTTCACAGCGACGACGAGAGCACCGTGTGCAAAGGCACAGACATGTCAAGTACCACAAGGCCCCCCACCCCAGGAAGCTCGATGTGGCAGAGGGATCTGCAGGAACGACAGGCAAGGGGCGGGTGGGAGTCACTGCCACACGTTCCCCGTGGGGCAAAACTGCCCCAGGCTGCGAAACCACGGGTCTAAGCAAGTTTGCCTTTCTCTGGTTGATATTGAACACGTAGGACTTCCCGGATCAGTATGGGAAGTGGAAGTGCGGCTGCTTGGTGGGACTCCTGTGCCTAGGGCGGGCCTGATTCACAGCCAAGGCAAGGCCTCCAGAGTCCCACCCTTGACCCCTGGGGCCTCGAGCTGGTGGCTACCTGGCCCCGCCATCCCAGTGGGGCACATGGGGGTGTGTTATTTTCAGAAGGTGGAGCTGGTTTCAGGTTTGCCAGCAGGTGAAATGATTTCACGTGGCAGACAGTGGGACTCTTCGAGAAAGTGCCCTCTATGTATGACTGCTCAATTATGTTCTCCTGCGTTTTATCTCATTGACATAAAACTTGACAAGTTTGCATTTTGCTTTTCACCTCTGTCCCTGCAAATTCACGGCTAAGGACAAAATGAAACGTGGGCCATTTTCTGATCACCCCTCCCAGACCTCAGGGGCATTTGGAGTGCTCCCCTTCCCCTCTTAATATCAGGGTTTTCTCGTTTTTCCAACATCAACAAATAGTTTTGTTTTCTTTTCAAGGAATGTTTGGTACAAGGACAGTCCCGCGACTGCTTCCTGTCCCCTCCTTCTCGTGTTGCTATTCTGGGAAGGCAACACGATCCGTCAGTGAAAGTGCACGGCCGTCCCACTGGCGACCACGCCGCCGGGGCTTGTTAACGCTGTTTGGCTTTGTTTTTGTTTTACTGGGTTGTTGTTTTTTATTAACTTGAGACATGTTCATGAGAGCTCGCGCGACTCAGCACATATATGGCTATGTCTGGGGAATATAACATGTCAGTTCATTATTTTGATATTAGCCAGCAATTCAAGGAAACCTTTGATCTCTACTAAGCATCCCAGATCATTTATCCCCCTAAGAGGAAGAGCTCGTGTCTACTGAAAGGTTGGCCTGTGCAGTCACCGGGCCAGGGGCTTCCACACGCTGTTTCAGTTCTTTGTCACCACAAGCTGGCGAAGCACCTGCTGCTGTGTCCTTTTCTATGCACGGGGAAGTGACTCCCAGACTGGAGCCAGGAGCTGGTGGAAGTGAAACTGTGGCCCCGGGTTCTTACCAGCACCCCGCGCCGCCCACACCTCACCCCGAGTGGCAGGTTGTGTCACACCATGAGGACATGGGACAGCTGCTTCCAGAGCAGGGCCGGCACCGGGGCAAGGAGGGCGAGGCACTGGTCCTGCTCTAGTGCTGATGTCAAACTCCAATTTCCTGGGGGTGCAGGCCTCCCCAAAGGTCGGGAATCGTGCTGCTACTTTGGGGGTGTCATGTTTTTTTTGTCTCATAGGCTCTTGGAAAACTAAAAGCCAGCTACCAACTCACCAAACAGTGTATGCTCACACCACATTTTCCATGCAATGCCAGAGGGCTCTTGGACAACCTGAAAACCCAATGCTCAAGAGGTTTTAATTATGTGCCTGTAACGTTCTCTCTAGAAGAAATGAACTCTTTCTTACTTGGGGAATTTCTTCTTCCCCTAAGGAGCAAAGCAAATAGCAAACTAGACAAAATGGAATCAAACAAAACAAACATAAAGTAGAAAAACGGCACAATTTGATAAAATCCCACAATTTGCCCCAAGAAAAACACTGCTTGACAAGCCAACAATTTGCCTGGTGCTCTCTGCTCAGACACGTTTAAGATGCCAATAGCTGATGCTCCCCGGCAACTTAAGCGCCCCTCACAGAGGAGGAGGCTGGGCATCCGCGACTCCTTCCTCTTCCTCTTCCTCTTCCTCTGTCTTAGACCTGTCAGCTCAGGCGGCAAGGCGCCGGCACGGCCTGCGGGAACCTCTGGGCGTCCTGATGCTCAGGTTCGGCGGGCCTGCACGTTCCGATCCATTACAACTGTCCCCCACACAGACAGCCCCGGCGCAGGCTACCAAACACGGACGGCAAAGAGCGGAAACCCGGCCCGTTCCGTGACGCCACGGTGCGACTTAGCTGTCGCCTGAGCACGGTCGGCCCACCCCGCACGCACTGCCCGCTCGTGCTAAGCCACCTGAAAAGCCATCAGCGAGGAACCTGTGTCGTTCCTGTCCATCCTTGCTCCACCCGCACCGGAAGGGTTCTCGGCTCCCTCCGGCCTCCGGGCAGCGCCGCGGTGCTCAGTTCAGGCGGTGCCCGGTGCCCATGCCCCGCCGCCGGCGGCCCGACCGCCGCCCCGCCGCCCCGCCGCCCCGCCGCCCCGACCTCCGCCCCGCCGGGCTCGCGTCCCTGCGCCGACGCCGCGCCTGCCCTGATTCTCTGCTGGCCTCGGGGCCTCGCTGCCTGCGCCTCCTAGACACCACGGCATCCCACCAAGACACGAGTTAGAAAATTCCCGAACAACGCTCACCGGTCTACAGGAAGTCGGGCTGAGCGCCCAGTACGAGATCCAAACAGCAAGGCCGCTGCTAGGTGGAAGCACTTGGAAGGGGAATCGCTGTTTTCCATGTTGCTTCTCATGCCAAAGCTCCACAACCTTTCTCTTGGGGCCTCTACCCACACCCCACGCAGTGTATCACCTCAGTGGGATCCTTCCCAAGATTCAGGGCTTCAAAGAACCCACCACCCGCCCCTTGCAAAGACATCAGTGCTCTATGAACATAGCTCAGTTTCCCCTCTTAGCTCGCCAGTATTTGCCCACTCCGTAGCCTTTACTCCAAGCCAAGACGGCTGCGTGAGCTATACTTGCCGGTAACTTCCAACCATTTCTCAGAAGCAATGCTCTCCTCATAGTTGCCCTGCTGCTTTAATTTCTGATTACTAATCCTTCATTTTGATTCAAGGTGTAGCTCAAGACTCCCTAGAAACCCTCATCGTCTCTCGCTTCCCTGCACAACTTGGCTGTTACCAGGCCATGCTCACATGCCTGGTGTTAATTAGTCTTCACAACCCTGTGCAGTGCCAGCTGAGGAATCGGTATTCCCAAAGTTCAGACACGGAAACTTGGCTGGCGGAAGCGTCATAGATTTCTCCAAGAACACATGAGTTACAAAGTCACCAAGTACTCTCAACTAGGGGCGATTTTTACCCCCTCCTCTGCCCCCACAGGATACGTGGCACTCTAGAGACACTTCTGGTTGTCACAACGAGCGTGGGGGTTGGAGAGGAGCCGCTACTGGCATTAAGTAAGTAGAGGCCAGGAATGCTGTTCAGCATCCCACAATGCACAGGGTAGCTCCCAGTACAAAACACTACCTAGTCTCCAATGTTAATCATGTGGAGGCTGGGAAAGCCTGAACTAGTACCTGAACTAGACCAGGTCTTCCAGACCTCCTCTTCTCTATTTTTGTTCTTTGTAATGTAGATTGGTTTGGGTTTGAGGCACAGCTGGGCCTTGACCAGTCATGGGGTCGACCTTACCACTATCCAGTGTGACAACTTTGTGTGATTTAGCAAAAGGAGCCCCTTCCCGAAGACATTTTACTGCCTTCTGCAGGGATATTGTCCTAATAGCTCCGCATATCTGCAGTGACTGTGAGGTACACGGCACCTCCCCCAGAGTTGTGGAATGCACAAATGCATGACTTGCACAACCTGTGGGATACTGGGAATGTGCCTTCCCCTCTCTTGCCCTCAGCGTCCACCTCTGAAGCACAGGGGCGATGAGATCTCTCTTGTGTAATGGAGGATTAGAGCTACAGTATAGAGAACCCCTGGCACATAGTTGGCACATGAAGGAGATACAAAAGCTGGTACCTATCCAAACATTTCCTTCTCTTTGGCATAGGCAATGGAGTCTCGTTCAGCATTTGGATTGAGGGAGTGTGTCTGAAAATGATTCTAAAAAAAAGCAGGAGTGAGTTCAACTGGACTTTCTGCTTTCCTCAATGACTTCTTCATCACCTAAGACCCAATTTTCTCCTCCTCACCTAGTACTTAGGAAATAGCAGGAGAGCAGCTGACATGCCCAGGAGCGCAGACAGGCCTCTGCCTTCACCCAATGATTAGGCAGATGATTCTCCAGGTTCTGTTACATCTATAGTCGATGAAGCATGACCCCCAGATGGGTGCTATAACTACTCAGCAATTACGAGAATTACAGTGTAGCCATCAAAGAGCTGTTTCTGCTGAAATGAGCTGTCAGTGCCCTGTGATGACACCCGAAGCCGGCAGAGGCCTCGCTAATTGTAACTACTACAGAGATAAATGGCAACTTGCATACTCATACCGATAGGGAGGATGAGGATCAGAAATGCAGAGTTGCCTTTGGATTCAAGTGAAAAAATTATATATGATCACAATTCAGGGGAAAGAAATCTGGCAAACACAGAATTGAATACACAATACAGCTGAGTTCTGCATAACTCAGAAGTTTAAAAAGTTTCTGAGGTTAAGTTTGGAATGCCTTTGGCCCTCTTCTTGTTGATTTCTAACGTGTGTTAGCATATTAAAGGGTCTGAGATCTCCTGGGGAATCCAAGACCAAGGCCAAGTATGACTTCCCGGTATCAAAAAGGGAAACGTCTCTTGTTGAGCTGAAGGTGAAATAGGTTGCATGCTAAAGGGTCGCCTAAAATTTAGGCCAGCATTTCCTTCATCCGAGGATAAAACCTAAAACCACCTGGAAGTGTATGAGTGTGACCAAAGCGAACCAGACCCTCAGACCTCAGACAGGGCAGTCACATGAGAGCCTAAAGGGGCACCAGGTCCAACAAGGACACCCCAAAAGGGCCTAGGAGAATGCAGCAGTTGACACCATGTGGCATCAAGATGCACAGCAGTGGTCAGCTGATCAGACATTGTAGGTCCCTGTACTCCTGGTGTGGAAGCAGTACTGACTTTCTACTGCACTGAGTCAGCCCCTATTGGGGGGGATGGGTAGAAGAGAAAGGACCTCTCAAAGGGAAGATACTAGACCTCAGGCTAGAGGGCAGATGGGAGCTCCAGGAACAAACTGGAAGAATAAAGAGGTGACATCGTATTTAGGCTCCAAGTTAAAGAAGACCAAATTACCGTGTTTTGCCATATATAATGCGCACTTCTGGGTCCAATTTTGTAAGGAAAAATATAAGGATGCACATTACATGTGGGTAGTACTAATTCTGTATCTTTATAAATGTTTTTGAATTTTATTTATGCTTAGGAGTTAGAAGTGTAACTTCAGAAATCATTAACGATATCCGTATGCAAAATAATACCCTGGAATACGATAATTGGGTTTTTTAATATAAAATATTTTATACATACAATTTCTTGTACCTTATATCTGTTCTTGTGTTTTGTAATTATTTATTACATAAAATGACTTGTACCCTAACATGTTAAAAATAAATGCTATAATTCCTTTATAATACCAAAATCAAGTACCTAAATATAAACATAAAAAATTTGAATTAAAAAATTAAAATGAAAGATTTTCTCCCTGAAAGTTTGGGCCAAAAACATGTGTGCGCATTATATGTGGGAGCGCGCTATATGCGGGGTCGGGGGAGCTATATGCGGGGGGGGGGCGG
>PVJL010015040.1:0-22500 GCA_004026885.1 Lyroderma lyra | reverse complement strand
TCTCATTATATTGACAATGGTTGGATTTTTTTCAGGCAGCCCTCATAGACAGATAGATAGAGGTACAGATATACATCATATATATTATGTTATAGATTTCTGATGGAGCTGAAGGACACTCCACTATCTGAAAAGGACTTTTGGGACTGGAACACAAAATTCTGACCACTTGGGATTTAAAGTGATGGTTTGCGTAAAACATCCCCCTTGAGGTTTCCACAATCACCTGTGCCCCCACATCAGTTCCCACATCTTGAGAAGATTCTTTGTGGCTGTGGTTTCTGATGTCACTTTCCAGTGGGAGGGGAATCTTTCTGCGATGCTATTTTTAGCAGAGGGTTTGTTTTTGTTTTTAAGTCAGGAGTTTTCAGTTCCATATTGTTATTCAGCAAATATGTCTCCTGTTTTTTGCTTTTTATACCTGCAGGCGCATAGAGAACTAGGATAATGCAGAAGGGGTTAGATAATGTAAAGTTCATATAGTGTGGTATCTACTTGCCCCTACCACCCTGTGAAGAAAGGTATTGTTTCCATTTTCCAAGATAGGAAAACTACCCTTGGGTACCTAGGGGGCGGAGATGGGATTCAAGCACAGGAGTTTTACATCTTGAAATTCCAGTGATTTCCTGATGCTGAAGATCTTTGCACTGTCCAGTACCACTTTCAAGCTTGTTTTCACCGATTTCTCTTGAGCAGCTCCTAAAGAGATTTACATTTAAACGTGAATATCAACCGTAAAGTCTAAGACGGGGTTGCTACTTGCTGGGTCAATAAGAAAGGTTAAAATTCTTGATGCTGGATCACATCAGCATCGTGAATTCCACCAAAGAAGGTTAAGTTCAGGGAATCCGAAAATGTATCAACATAATACAGTATCTCCTATGATAGCTCAAAGGACCAAATATGTGAAAAAAGGGGGCTCTAAGGAAATTAACCTCACAGGGTGATCTGATCATAAAGTCCTAACTGGGCAGGTCCTGGTGGGTCATCACACCCCAGGCATGTAACTTCTTTAGTAAAAGTTTTCTCCTTAAGCAAGCCCTGTCCATTGTTTCTGTGCATCTAGGCTCACACAGCTTTAAAATGCAGAAGTAATAGCCCTCCAAGGGGGTGAAGGGGGTGCTAACCCTCAAGAGAGCACATAATCTCATTAACTGTCCTGTAATGTAATTCCTGCCCTGCTTTGTCCCACCTCTGTGAACGGTTCCTCCTTAACTGCAAATACATAAAAGAAGCTGTGGAACTGTTATTTTCTGGAGCATTTGAGATCTTGCTCTCTGGAGTATGTCAGCAGTTTGGCTCAAATAAACTCATAAAAATTCTCTACAGGTTTGGGTGTTTGTTACATGGACATTGAAAAATGGTAAAACAACTTTATAAAAGTAGGAGGATTTCTTGTAGCTATATTTTGGTTATGAGTTGCTTGTTTATTCAGTCTTCAAGTGGAGCTGTTCTGGAACAGTGACATTCCAGGTAGACTTTGTAATAAATAGGCTGTCATACTTTCTGATGGAACCCTATTCATTTAGAGTTTTGTCCCCAAAGGCTTTACATCCTTCAACAGTGGCATTATCTCAGCAGCCTCTAAAGCAGGAGGCATCTGCCTGGGCTTTCTTTCCTTTGGAAAATTTCCAGTTTTTTTTTTCCTCATCGTTTTCCAGATCCTTTGTGCAAGAACAGATGAAGTTTTCGTGACCTAGAGACACTGATTTCTACATGTTTGTGTAAGTATAAGGACACAGGCTGGCTGTTTCTACATCTCCATCAGTCATAGTCCTTTCCTGTTATATGCAGGCATGGGAAGAACCTGGATATTTATGCCTGTCCTTTTTTTTTTTTTTAAGAATTAAGGGTGAAAGCCAGAGTTTTGACTGTGAAGGCCCAATGTTATGGGCTCAGTGGTAGGATAGCTCTAACAGCTGGATGTGACTTATTTAAGTGGGTATCTTGAAATGTATTTTCGCCCTAACAGTAGCATTGAAAGAAACAGCAAGAAGCAGCATAATTAATATTCAAAGACAAATTATTAGTAATTCTAGATTTGTTTAAATGGCAAACCATCTTAAAAAGTCCTCAGAAACATTTCATGAAAAGCAAACCTTTATATCCCTTATACATTTCAGAAATAGTTGCTTAAATGTATATAACTCATTAAAAAAAAACACACACACACAAGAAAATAGTGAAAGGCGATACTTAAAAGCACAAGTTTTAAAGAGGAATAGAATTCAGGATTAAGGTCATTTTATAAAATAGGGAAGGGAAACAAGTTTAGGGCTAGGGGGGGCGGGGCTGGGGTTCTAATCCTGGCTGTTTTTAACTCCGTATGTGAGCTCGGGCAGGTTTCCTCAGGTTTCTGGACTTGGGGGGAAATATCACTGCATCGAATCCCTATAAGCTAGGGCCTAAGCTTGGCTTACTCTCTTTAAGTGTCAGATTGCTTATCTGCATAGTCCAGGAAGTTTGAAAAAGGAACTCTCAGTCTTCAGGTTATAATAAAAGGCAATGTTCAATGCAGCAACTGTCTTCATCAAAATTTGCCATGGGGTACCCACTGCGCACCCTTTCTCTTAGTTTATTACTCATCACCTCATCCACTCCCATATCACCAAACAGCTCAGTGAAACTGGGGTGCTTTCACCTATGTCTATAGTGGTAAAAATTGCTTTTTATTTCAACACGCTCTGTTTACTTGGAAATGCATGTTCTTTCTTCAACAGCTATGTTGGTATAAAAAATATATGTATATATAAAAGATGAGTAAGATGTAAATCAAAAACCGTCCCATGCATACAATCCTGATAAGGGATAAGGGTGACATCAATTCTCTCCTCTCACCTGTGATCTCTATAATATTTTTCTTTTTTAAATGACATTTGGGTTAAACCATTTACTGTATCCAGAATGTTACGATATTGTTGGATGCATTAAAAATTAAAAATTGTGGAAAGAATGAGGGAAAGACTAAGTATATCTTCTGGGGTTTTTAAATTTTGTTTTGTTTTTTGGTTCATTTACAATTGTTTTGTCTTAAAACTTAAGTTATATGCTTGCTAGATGAAGCCTCAGATGGTGTCATCCGAGTTGCTGTCTGGAGGAAAACACTAAGGTCGCGGGGAGGGGAAGGGGGCCGGAGCGGAGTGCGTGGTGGTAGAGAACACTTTCCAAACAAACCCCTCAGAAACAAACAAACACCCCTCCTCAATGAGGAGCTGTTGCAAAGCAGGACCCCTTCTTACCCGGCCACTTGCCTGCTGGCCTCGGGTGTGAGAGTCTGGCCTCACCCCAAAAAGGGCCCTCAGGGAAACAGAGTAAGAGGAGGCTGGAAGAGGGGACATGCAGACGTCTCAGGGGGCTCACCATGCCTGCAATACCCCATAACATGCCTTGGGGATGCTTGGAGACTGCTGTGGACAAAATTAGGCATTTTGTCTCTACTTTGATTTACGCGTGTGATGCACAGGTGAGGACAGAATATATGAAATACTTCGCGATATAACAGAAATGCACTTCCCCTGAAACCAGAGCTCTACAGTCATAGATGTTTGGGCTCCAAACTGCACGCCTCTGCCCCTCACCCTTGCAGTCACAGACCAGTAGGCTTCATTCACCGTGGCAACAACACAGAAAACAAGTTATTTTATCATCTACCTTGCCTCGGGATTTTCCTCTTCTGGGTATCTACCCCCAATATTTGAAAACTTTAGTCCACAAAGACTTATGTACCCCAATGTTCATCGCAGCGCTGTTCACGGTGCCCACGTCATGGAAACAACCCAAGTGCCCTGCGACAGACGACTGGATAAAGAAGCCGTGGTGCATATACACAATGGAATATTACTCAGCTATAAGAAAAGATGAAATATTGCCATTTGCAACAAAGTGGATGGACCTGGAGATCATCATGCTTAGTGACATAAGCCAGACAGAAAAAAACAAGAACTGTATGATGTCACTCATATGGGGAATATAAAACTGAAAACAACAAAGAGAAAACAAACAAACAAACAAATAACCCATGGACACAATCAATAGTTTAATGTTTATTTGGGGATGAGTGGGGAAAGGAGGGGAGAAAGGGGAGGGGGTGGGAGAGGAGGAAGGGGAAGCTAAATATAAGGTGATGGAAAGAGAAATCACATTAGGTGGTGAACTTATTATACAACAAGTTGACAATGCACTGTAGAATTGTATGCCTGAAACCTATGTAATCCTTGCTAACAGATGTCACCCCAATAAGTCTAACAATAAAAATGAATTAAAAAATAAAAATTAAAAAAAAAAAAGAAAAGATGAAATACTGCCATTTGTGACAAATTGAATGGACCTTGAGATCATCATGCTAAGTGAAATAAGCCAGACAGAAAAAAACAAAAACCATATGACTTCATATATGGAATATAAAAGTGAAGCAACAGAGAAACAAAATGTCATGGACACAGTCACTAGTGTAGTGGTTACCTGAGGGCAAGGTGGGAGGGGGATGTTGGAGGAGGGAGGGGGGGTCAAATACGTGGTGATGGAGGAACTGCCTCTGGGTGGTGAGCACACAATGTAACAAGTACACAATGCACTGTAGACTTGTACACCTGGGACCTATGTAATTTTTGCTAACCAAAGTCACCCCAATAAATTTAACAATAAAGAAACAACTTGGGGTTTTGTATCTCCCTATTTCAAAGCTCTATATTTGAAATCCTGGACCTCTCACAGCTACACAGCTACATGTGACATCACCATTTTATATCCAGGACGGGCCAGCAGTACAATAGGTGTGCAGCTGAATCAGTGAAATTCCTCACCGCAGATTATAAGGGTACACATACACAGTGCAATAACATGCAAATGAACCATACTTTATACCTACTTTGGGGCCACCTTGTACTTCTGTTTCATTAAAATGTAGGACATTCATCCCTCTGTACAAATTTCCATCGGTATCTGCACACTATCCCCACGTTAGGCAGCCACACCAGGAAATAACCTCGTTTTTATGCTCGCTGCAAGTCCTTAGCCTGGGTGCATTCATGCCAGACAAAGTCTCCCTAGTCGACCTTTGTCATTATTTGCTGGACTTGTTTGTCATGAACCTGCTAACAACACTTGGATTTAACACTTCCTGATTGTCATAGTAAAATGACTGGAAAACGCTCTGCCTGGCCATTAGCCAGGTGTTCACTCATCGTCATGGTTACTGAGCTTCGAGGCATCTCTGCTTTCCATCAAAGTCAAACCCCACTACAACCAGCACCGGTGCCAAGAGGACTGGATTGCCATGGTCATAGGTGAGGGTGTTTCCTCATTCCCGAACCTGGGCACTACACAGTCTGCCGAGCATACGCCAAGCAATCAGGTAAACCAAGCGCTCTTTGCAGTTGGTAACCTCCGGGTGGGGCTCGTGGGCACCGCCCGCAAAGGGAAAGCTGACCCCACCCACCTACGTGCTCATCAGGAATGCAAGCTCCCATGTCTGTGCAGGTACAAGGGGCACACGTGCCTTTATCTTCCCCTTGGGGTCCCTACTTCACCTCCCACTTTTTCTGTGGCACTGAATTGTGATCAGTCTTCTCTAAAGCTGAGTGAAGTCCAGTTAAGGGGAAGAAAGGTAAGCACTGAGGGGTAGGAAGGCATGAGGAGAGCCAGGCAGAGGAGGATGGCGTAAGCTTCTAGAAACACTCTGAGAAGCTCTGCTTTTCCCTAAGGCAGCTCAGATGAGCGGCATCTTCGTTCCCTTATGCTGTGGTTATGACAGAAAAACATCATTACAGAGTTTGAGTCATAAACCACGCTGGGAGAGCGAAGGCTGCGCGTGTAGGGGAAACGCTAGCCGGCCTTCGTGACACTTGCCTGACCCCGAGTGAGTCAGTAGGCGAGCTTGGGGCTGCTGGGAGAAGGGCCTGGTCCTCCACAAGCGAGAGGGGAAGAGCTGACTGTGAACGTCCTGTGTTTCTGTGGGTTCAAACAACACTTCTTTGGACGAGCACTGTACCATCAGGAGAGGTAACCCACGTTGAAGATGGAGTATCCCCAGCAGGCTTCGCTTACATACGAAGCAGCAACCTGCTATGCACCCCGTGCAGCTTATAACCAGTCAAGTTGTGTAACACAAGCATTGCAGGTCACTTTCTATAATCTCAGATGCTTGTTTCTGTTTGGTTTTGGGGTTTGTTTTTTTTTCTTTGCAGGAACATCTGCTCCAAACTTGGATTTCCTTTTCCAACAATTTCGGTAAGAATAACTGTATTTACTAACGGTTTCTCCAGTTCCTCTTCTTCACTGGCAACCATGGAGCTACATAATCATTTTATAAATCCCATAGGAGCAGGACTTTTTATTTGCTTTATCTCATTTGTGTGGGTTTTATTTTGAGCATTTTCCCTAGAAATCACTTCTTAGAAATCCAGCATTCGTTCTAGAATTTCCTCCACCTTCTGACATACTTATTTTTCAGCCTTGCCTTGGCCTTTGTTCAGAGATGTGTCATAAAGGCAATTAAGTCACAGCAGGACATGTACACCTTTCCTGAGCCGGTTTTGAAAAGCAAAGAGAGAGTAATCCTATCAGTGATGTCAGCCTTGTGGGAAAACACTTCCCACACAAGCCGGTGAATACAGAACCCAAACTGCCCAGGCCTTGGTTATTGTTATGGTGATGGCTTACGTTAAGGATCTTGGGAATATGCAGAAAGACCCCAGGGGGCTAGGACTACCCACTGGAGCATCCATTCATCGACTGCGGACAGACCAACGGACTTCCGCCTTGGATGTCCGCCCCTCTCCTCCAGAAGCTGTGAAACATTTTAAAGGACAGTGCCTAATATTGGCCCCCTTTTTGGGGGGTCCTGGGAACGGGATGCTTACCTGGGTGGTACATCTTATGCAATGAGAGAAGGAGGCTTTTAGGAGTATTTTTGGAGGAGGCTGAGTGGATGTGCTACCGGCCAGGGAGACAGAAACAGAATCTCCAATAACCACTGTGGTTATAGCCACAGAGGCCTGGCCCTGACGCTGGTGACACATTACAGGGCCCAGCTCAGGCCGAATGTGCCCCAGGGACCTGAGGACCTCCCGGGGTCTTCTTTACTACTCCTGCCAGACAGACGTCTGCCGGCCCCCAGCGATAACCAGGCCCAGGCCCCCTGTCTCTGTGTCACTAATTACTGGCTCTTTAGGATGCCGGCTCTGCGGGAGCCAGCCCCGGAAGTGCTGTTTACCAACCCGCTTTATCTGCTTAGAACAGAGGCTCATCTCTTTCTGCCTTGATTTATAGCCCACTTAGTGCGAGTTATGTGTCCACTGCCAGCAGGAGGGCTCCGGGCCCGTGTCCCTAGAGACCTCGTGCCTAGTGCCGAGCCTGGGACAGAGAAGGTACGCAGCATTTACTGAATGGATAAAGACCCTGTGATTGGAGCTGGGCCTCCTGTCCTTAAAGTTGCCGCTCAGCCCTGTGGGGTATAAGCGAAGGCCTCGGCTGGCTGTCCTCCTGTAGTATGGGCAGCTGCACTGTGTCACACCAGAGCCTTGGCACCATGCAGAAAGGGTGGGTGACACCCAGGCTGCTAGGTACTCACCCTGCCTGCCTCTTGCCTAAGAGCCCTAACAAGCAATCAGAACAATCAAGTATCGAATCAAGTGGAAATACAAACCAACCAACCAACCTAACGGGGCATTTCTTCCTTGAAACTCAGTGTCAGCCCTTCTGAGACAGGAAGAAGAAATATGGAGAGTTGGTTTGAGACAACCATTTCCTCCCCTAATACTGCTTCGGCCCCCATATCCCCCTGAAGTCTGTGGGACAACAGGGAGGATTTGGTCAGGGCCTGTGGAGCTGTCCCGTGAAGAATGTGCTAGAACCTGCAACTCTTAACCCATCTACATCTTGCCTTCGATTCTTTGCTGTGGCCCAGTTGAAGTCAAAGATATATCATAATATCTCATGTTCTGCAATGTTACACTTACTAAAAACACTTTCATAGTCATTTTCCCAGTGCCTCAGATGACATGTGCTTAATCCGTTTTTGTTTTTATTTATATTTTTCACGGCTCCCTCAGGCTGTCGATGGGATAGATAATAAGCGTGACGTAAAGGGCTCTGCCCAGGGCTCACGGTGGGGGCTGGGGCTGCCGTGGCAAGGTACCGCGGCTGGGGGGCTTCAGACAACAGACACGTACTGTCTCACAGTCCCGGGGGCCGCAAGTCCGGGATCAAGCCCTCTTGGGGTCCCTTCTGAGGCTGTGAGAGAGAAGCCGTTCCAGACCTGTCCCTTAGTCTCTGGGGGTTTGGTGTTTTGGAGTCCAGAAGCATCACCCCGACCTCTGCCTTCTTCTCCACACTGCGTCCTCTTTCTCTGTGAGCAAAGGATCCCCTTTTATACGGGCACCAGGCCTACTTGATTAGGGCCCACCCGGTGACCTCATCTGAGAAGAACCTACTGCTGAGGTCACATTCTAACACGTCGACTTGGGGAGACGCAATTCGACCCGTACCACGGGCCTCACATGCACGTCACGTAGCCCCGTTGCTATTCAGACACCTGATATCCCAGCATCCTCAGCCTCCAGACCCGGGTCCACACGAGCCCCGGACCCTCCCTGCCGCCTCCGGCCTCGTGTTTCTCCGTTCTGCCCTCTGCCTGCACGCTTTGTCACCAGTCGAATCCCTGGCAAACCCTCCGGCTAAATTCACGAGGCGGCTCACAGGTGTCCTCTCCTCGCGGAAGCTCGGCGACTCTCCCGGGCGGGCTACTCCTGGATGGTAAGAGCAGCACTTGCAACACTGGGTTGTATCCGTCTGCTGATGGGGCAGCGTTTCCAGCTTAGTGTTCTGGAACTGCCTGTCCATCCATCTCACCTGGGAAGTTTAAAATAGAAACAATTCCTGATGCCTGCCTCCCACCTCCAGAGATTCTGATTCCGTCGGTTCGCGTTGGGGCCCTATGTTTTTTAACCCCCCCACCCCACCCAAGAGGTGATGCTAATGGACAACCAGGGAGGAGGGCCCCTGCTCCAGACCAGGGGTTCCCCAACTTTACATGATTCAGAATCCCCAGGGTGGCTTGCTCGCTGGGCCCCACACCCAGAGCGTCTGACCCGGTTGTTCTGAGATCGGACCTGAGAACGTGCATTTCTAACGTGCTCCCAGATGATCCCGGTCCTGGGGTCACACTTTGAGGACCTCTGGTGACCATTCCTATTCCAACAGCCTCAGTGCCCAGTGCCTATGTGAGGAGGTGGGGGGCGTGTTAGAAATGCAAAATCTTGGGCCCCACAGAACAGGGTTTCTCGTCAGCCAAGTCCCTGGGTGACTCACATGCACGTGGAGGTTTGAGAAATGCCCCTCCAGACGGTCAATTCCTCTACCAGGGAGCATGACATTTCACTCTTACAAAGGTTGCATATAGCACAACCTGACACACAGTGAAACACTTAGTCAATATTCGTAACATGAACCAATGCCCATAGCACATGGCATGTTTATTCCTGTCAGCTGAGTGAGCTAACTGCTGGTCCCTGGAAGCACGACTATGTCTGGTTTCTTAGGCAGGATGACGAGACTCACTGGGAGGAGCCCCAGCTGGGGGCCCCGGGGAGGACACAGTCATCACGGTGTTCACCCATCCCTGAACCAAGATTTAGTGCATGCATTTGGGGCCGGGCCAGCACTTGGGTCCTGGGCACAGAATGCTGAGCAAGGCTCAGTTCCCGACGTGGAGAACCTTCCGCCTGGTAACACTGGAATGTTTGTTCACTTCTTCTTGTGACCACTCAGGCCAAATGTCAGTACAGGAGGTGGCAGAAGGTGGTCCTGTACCCCTTCAGCTCCAGCCCAGGGGTATATGCAGAGCTCAGTGGGGCACAGTGACAGCTGGAGAGCAGCAGTCAGTACTCAGGAGGCCACAAGCGCAGGTGGGTAACACCTAGAGTGTGTGCAGGTGGTGGGGCCACCATCCAGGGGTCAGGAGCGGGAAGGACTTCCCCATTCACATAATGGGAACGGTGTGAAAGCAAGGGAATTGCAGAGGCCAAATACTGGTCAGCCCTCCAGGACAGAGAGTAGGCAGAGCATAGCCAGGAGGGAAGGGAGAGAGTGACCACATCTGGGGGATCAGACAGAAGCTCAGCTTTGGACCTGGGGCACAAATAAGTTTTTAGGCCCAGGCCTAGTGTCCCGGTGAGGAAGGAGGGAAGAAAGAAAGAAGTAGGAGGGGGGATCCTTAAATTGCATGGTTTCCTGAGTTTCCTGCAGTTTATAAGAACTGAACCAAATATTCCAGTTGGGCTCTAACGGGAAGGGAAGCAGATAGCAGAGTCCATTTATGCATCAACTATTGTTTTCACTAAATCTAGAAATTTCTATGAGAGCTGCAAAGATCATTTTTGCAGGGCCTAGGAAACACATATGACTTAGACATGTAATCTGGTGAAATGTAAGCTCTGTAACTAGGTCTGAGAGCTGACAACTCAGGTGGTCAAGGGACGCAGGACGCCAGCCCTCCTGCCTGCCCTTCATTATCTGTGATTGGTCCACTCGGCGTACTTCAGACCCATAAAGCATCTGCGAGCCGATCCAAGTTACTCAACTCCAATTACTGAGGTGCCAACAGGCACTGGGCTTATAAATCTTTTATTATCTGGTTGACTTAGCCAGGCTTCCAGAAGGCACAGTAAAGTTTTACGATGTGCTTTAACAAGCCTTCTGAGTTGGGCTTTGTCCTGGATGAAAATTTCCCCTGGCCGCCAGCAATCAAGGTCAGACTAGATGGTACAACCCTGCCCTAGCGCTAGAATCCTGTTGGGCTGAAGTTGGACCGTTGAATCTGAATAGATTTCTGACTCAATACAGTAAAATAGCCTTGTCTTAATGTACATTTCTGTGCACAAACACACTTGTACTTTTTATAAGAAGTATAAGTATAAAGATTTTCTGGTTGCTCGGCCTTTTATTGTTTTAATTCTGCTTTAGGATAGGTAATTTGGAAATAATATTTTCTCATTTCTTTGAAATTGTTCCCTTTTCATTGCTAGCCATTACTATTCAATTTCTCTTCAATTTTTTGGCTTTTCCATAAAAATACCATGTGAAAACATCCCAGTTGTTTCCAGGGTAAATGTAAATAATCATCTGAATGTCTACCTTGAGTACAAGGTCTACTCAGAGATCATTACACAATGTTTTAGGCAAACGAAAAATCGACGTGCTAGTGCCATGGATGTCTGCCAGGTACCATCCAGCTGAACAATTAACCTGTCGAAGCTAGAATTTTTTTTGTTGTTGTTCTTTTTTTTCTTTTTCTTTTTATTTCATTTTTATTGTTAGACTTATTGGGGTGACATCTGTTAGCAGGATTACATAGGTTTCAGGCATACAGTTCTACAGTGCATTGTCACCTTGTTGTATAGTAAGTTCACCACTTAATGTGACTTCTCTTTCCATCACCTTATATTTAGCTTCCCCGCCTCCTCTCCCACCTGAAGCTAGAATTTAATCCTCCTTTCCACCTCTCCCCAAGCTCCTTCCTTTCCTTACCCCTGGAGTAGCCACGGGGTGGGGTGTGGGGTGTGTGGGTGGGGGGAGGCAGAAACATCTGGGGTGCACTTTCAATTTGAAGACAACCAGCATGGGCCCTAGTGGCATGGTTTCAAGGTGGAACCGGTCTTTTCTGACACCTTGCACCCTTCCTCACCTGTCTCCCTGTGAAATGACTGCGGGCAGGTGGGGACAGAGCTGGGACTCAGAGCTCCAACCAGTGCGCTGGGAGATAAATCAGCCCGCCTCAGAGTACATCATATTACAGAGCAAAGGGGAGAGGGGAAATTCTGCCTCCTGGAGTACTAAATCGGGTACCCCAACCCCCACCTTCCAAACAGCTCCATTCTTTCCCAAAGGGAACCTGGAATAGTCAGAGGTAGGTGAAGTCAGGGAGCCCCTTCTCAACTTTTCCCTTCTCCTTCCCTGGCCTCAGGGTTCCCCCTCTTACTCTGGTCTCACTGCTCCGCCTCGGATCCCAGATGGCCCCCTAGGGGACCCGAGCGCCCCAATGCCTGGGAGGCTCCATCCCTGGGAACCTTCCAGAAGCAGGCTCTCCTCTTCCTGCGTCCACGGGATGGGCACTACCGGCCCCTACTCTTTCCCGCTGTGTCTTTCAAAGTGATAATTTTGTAAACGAAGGAGGGGGGGAAGGGAAAGGATTCCGGAGACGCGCTACAGGGGATGTTTGTGCATTTGAACAGCAGTTCAATGCCCTGGGAGGGACCCTCCCAGCCCCCCGTGGAGGACGGCTCCCCGCGAGAGGGCGGGCTGCGGGCGGCTCTGTATACAGTGCCCGGGATTCAGGTCTACACCCAGAGGGAATGTGGCCTCAGCCTTCACTCTCATGGACAGCCTCAAATTTGGATCTCCGATTTTCTCCAAAGAACCATCCCAGCCCCCACCCAATTCTCATGGTATGGATTAAAAACAAAAAACAGAAGAGGTTCTATGGAAAGTACCCTCCCTGGGTGATTCGGTCATAAATACCTATCCGGGCCGGTCCTGGGCGCGCCTGAGGCACATCATTTTTCAGTAAATACTAAGATCTCGGCCTCCCGCCAGGTCCATTGTTTCCGCCCGTCCGGGTCACGAGCCTTTGCCACGCGGCGCGGCCACCGTCGGGAGAGCCCCCAGCCGTCGTGCGCGGCAGGGCAGCGCCCCGCCTTCCCCCCACCTCCACCTGCGCTCCCTTCGGTGCCCTCCTTACGTCAAATGCGTCACAGAGCAGCGGAGCTGTCCTTTCCGCTTGTCGCCAGTCCGCCTGCCCCCGGCGTAGGTCGAACGTTTCTTACGTTGACGGGGGGCATCAAAGAGAAGGTTTGCTTACAACTTCAAACCTGTGTCTGTTAGCAGACCACAGAGCCTTTGGGGCCCACGGACCCAGTGTTTTTATGAATTTGGAATTACTGCTTGATCCTGAACTCCTATTTTAGCATAATTACGTCCTATTGTAGTTTCCTTTTAAAAAGCATTCATTTGTTAAATGTGTAACATTCAAAATACTTGAGGTTTGTGAAATTTGTTTTTCCCACCTTTTTATTTTGAAAAATTGAGATTCTCCAGAGTTGAAACATAATGCAATGAAGGCATTTCCCAAATTCAGCAATTGTTAACATTTTGTAAATTTTTTATTTGTTTCTATTTCCATATACAAGTATATATTATATGGACACACACACACATTCTTTTTTTTTCTATATCATAAATTAAGTTGCAGAAGTCATGCGACTTCACTCTGAAATACTTCAGTGTGTATCTCCTGACAGTAAGAACATGGCAATGCTATTATCACAAATGATTATCACATGACATCAAAGGTACCCATTATCAGCACATGGGGAGCTCTGAGCCACCTCCTTGAGGGTGGGGTATTTACAAAAATTATTTGGAATTCTTCTGCCCATGAGATTTGTCTCTTTGCCCCCATTCACTGTTAAACAAATGGGCCATTAGCCTGAAGAGGGTTCAATGCCAGGGCTGCCTACATAAGCACACCAAAATGTAAGCCTACAAATGCCTCAAGGTTATGCAATTGAACCTAAGGACAACCCCCAACTGGGCTTTCAGCTAGAGCCAACCAGCAATTTTCTTACTTTGCTTCCGCCTTTTCCCTATAAAAATCTCTCCCAGAGCGCCTGTCAACAGAGCACTTCTAACCACTTCAGGTTTGGTGCTGCCCGATTCGGATCGATTTTAGTTCGAACAAACTCTTAACATTTTAGTTAATCTTTTAACAGTCTGGGTCACTTATTTTTTATCAGTCCAGACTCGCACATACTCATTTTATCCTTCGAGTTATAATCGAATATCACTTTATTAATTTTTGCTGTTGAAACCATTCCCACTTTGGCCATTGAAGGGAGCTCTTCCAGTTGTCCCTGATGTCCCTTTGATGTACTCCCACCCTTGTGGGGGCTTTGGCTAGGTGGTTTTGTCTGTGGCACTTTCTTACTTCCTGGCTCATCTGGTATGTTTTCTGCCTTGGTCCTAGAGCCACCCATGTCTCCCAGGAGCCCTGTTTCCTTCTGTTGGAGAACAAGATTAGAAACCAAGATCTAGGTAGAACTGTCCCTATTGAAACGTCATTACTTCCCTCTCAGGTGACAGAGCATGCCACGGAAGTTTGTATACCAACCTGTGCACATTCCCCTACCTACAGCTATTTCTATATGCAATCATCTGCGTCTGCATTAAGGTGAACGTGAGTTAATGCTGATGTCTCCAAATCTAATCTGTTACCATGTGGATTATCCCAGCCTCCTCCCCCTGCTTCTCCGTAAATCCCCATTCATTCCAGTAGTGGGAAACCTGGCTCCCACCATCTGCCTTTTACTTAATTAATTGTTCATTGACTTTAATAATATTCTAAACGTCGATGTTTACTTCTGCCACGATTCTTTTTAGTGCTCTAGTCGTCCCAGATGTGCCCAGGGGGATCCCTTCCGAGCTGTGTCCTTTGTCGTAGTTCCATCAGCCTTTGAGTACCTCATTGATTTTGGTACAAGAAGCTATTCTGGACTCACCTGTGCTTTGTCTCAGACATATGAGGGCTGTCTAGAAAAAACAACCACCACCACAAACGCCTCTATTTTTTATATTGCATGGCTGGATACTTTCCAGACAGCGCTCAAAAAATCAACCGGATCGCTAAGGATTCCTAATTCCCTTTAATAGGGAAGTTGTATTTGGAGAACAAAATCAGGGTGTCTAGTGTGCTAATTACTACTGGGTTGTAAATGTTTCACAGCTCTTGCAGTAGATAGAGCTTATTATAGTTACAGAAATGAGTTTTTAGTGATACTTCCAATTCAAATCCAACACTGTAGGATTTTTCCTTAGTTTTCTTTCTTCCATGTTTCTGTATTCCTTCTCCCACAGCAAGAGCCCTAGTTCCCAGCAACTTTGGAATACTTCCTCATTTGCTCTATCCTGTAGCACTCCAATACAAGGCCTGTCTGGAAAAACTCCAGCCAGAAATGCCTCTATTTTTCATATTGCATGGCTGGATACTTTCTGAACAGCCTTTGTATTTTCAAAATCTCATTTTTAAATATACCTAAACCTCAAAAAAACAACAAAACAGAAAAACAAAACAAAACAAAAAAACAATGGAAGTGACTCAAGTTTCCCTCAGTCTCCTAGAAGCCTTGCTTGAGACCCTCTGTCACATCACACGGGCATGTCTCAGAACCACCAGGGCAGCACGGAATAGGGAAAAACCCAGCAAATGTCAGAGAAACCGTTCTCCCTCAGTTCTGTAGCCTCTTGATAGTGCCATGTCCTATTTATTCATGATGCATTTGCTTTCTTCAATTCATTTACGTTCCAACTTAAAGGGAAGAGGACTTTGGCTCCTTGATGGGGCCTTTGCAACAGTATTTTTAAATTGTACCACGTCTGATATGTCTGGGGACTGTGCACTGAGCTGGGGGACACCTCTGTGTCATACCAGCCACATGCAGGGAGAGGATGGCACCGGCTGGTCCTTAGGAACCTCAGAGCTGCAAACGTTTATGATTAGGATGCACCCCTGAGAAACAGAATACTGTGGGACCACTGAGGCACCCTGGAGAATTCACTGGAAACAGTCTAGCAGGATTATGAAGGGTTTGGGAAACTCCATAGAAAAAGCATGGACCATGATGTCATGGGACTGAAAATCAGGTCATCGGAATCAATTTTGTTTTTCTTTGTTGTTTCCCTCCCCTTGCTTTCCCTCCCCCTCCCTCCCTCCCTTCCTGAATACCAAGTGCAGAATTGACTTAATCATACTCTTCATTCACAGATGGTTATGGGCACGGGTTATGCCAACCAGCTTTTATTTTTCTCCTTCTACCGCCCAGCCGCCGGGGGCCCTTTTATAACATAAATCTGATCGTGCCACTGCTTCACTCTCTCCCCTCCATCACACTTGGAATAAAATGCAAATTCCTCCATGGGGGTGGGGCTCCTCAGAACCTTGGCCCTGGTTCCCTTTTCACCGTTTTCCTCCACACGCTCCCCGAGCCCGCCCCCACTCTGGTATGTGCCTTCAACTCTCCAGGGACGGTCCCACCTCCAGGCCTTGGTGCTCCCTGGTCACTCCGCGTAGTCCTGGATTATGCTTCCTTACACGATCACATGGCTCACTCCCTGGCTCACTCCCTCTCTTCATTCAGATCCCTGCTCATATCTGCCTACCCTACTTGCCTCTCTCTCTCTGCTCAGGTGTTGGATTCTTCCCCCTTGTACTGCTGCCCCCTGACATTACACTGGCCATCTATTCCACACCAGCATGTGAGCAACCGGGAGGCAAAGACTTGGGCTAATTCACCACTTCATTCCCAGCTGCTAGAACGGTGCCTGGCACCCCCAATTGGCTCCATCACTACTTACGAAGTGACTCCCCAGTTTGACTCTCCTTTCCCCAGTTTTGTGTCCATTCTAATGAGGTTGCTGCATGGTCTCACAAGTAAGCCTGTAAAATGCTTAGTATCGTATTCATTACGCCCAAATGGCTTTCTTCAGGAGGATACTTGTAAGTTTGGGAGAACTTCGTATCTGCCTACTGTGGACAGAGCAGAGTGTCACTCACCAAGAAGTGCAGGGTGGGGCGTGGGCTCCGCCAAGGTTCGTGGAGAAGCTGGTGTTGTGGGGAAAGGGGCAAGAGTGTGAACAGAAGTCCCGGGGGTTAGAGATGGACTCGTGATCCAAGGTTCTGGGGGAAAAAAGCCAGAGAAGACACTTGTTACTCAGAGCCTACTGGGAGGAGGTGTGAACACAGGGTGGATAACAAAGGCATCCTGTGACCCAGAGGCAGAGAAATGATGAACTCAAGACATCTTCATGGAGAAAGATGCCACAGCTTCATGGCCTCCGTCTTTTAAGGAATGCAGAAGCTAAGGCCCCAGCTCGTAGTAAAAAAGCCCCAAATCCACTCTCTCAACATAGGAGGTTTTCTTTCATACTGAGTTTCTGTCTCTTAGGTTGCCTATCTGGGATAGCTAAGATGTTAATTTAGACTTGTAGGAATAATATGCTATATACACTTAATGAAATGAAATTTTGAAATACTGTTTTGAGAACTATTTTGAGGTTGCTGGAACAACTCTAAACATAACCCAGCTATCATAAATCTAGACATAGTTATCATTCTAAATGACCGGTCAAAGCAAGACAACCATGCCGGGCTAATCACGTCTGGGGATGCTAACGGCCATCCTGGAGGCCTGCTGTCCTCACCTAATTATGAACAGTGCCCCCTGTCTCTCAGGAGTGTCGCCGTTTAAGATAACGTCTCTGCAGCATTTTCGCCCTCTAGTGGCGAAATAGTGGCAGTGGCAAAAGTAGAGAAAAGCAGGCCCCAGGCCCCATTCCAGGGTGTAGGTACACACCTGACAATAATATTGAGTGATAATAAAAGATTATGGGACAGAATAAATATCATAATTCCATCTACTAAAACGTGTGTATCTGGGTATCCACACATACATACATACACACAGGAAGCTGTCTGAACGAACGAATAGTAGAACGTTCACAGTGTCTCTCTCCGGACGTTTGAATTGCGGGTCATTTTTACCATCCTTGTGCTTTCCTTTATATTTTGAGTAAACAGGTGAATGAGTATCCTTTCATAAGAAACAATAATGTTATATTCAAAATCAAGCCAAGTAAATAGAACTGGTTACTTAAACTGTAAAATAAACAAGAATACAGTTTTTATATCTGTAAACAAAAGCCGTGCTGAAATACAGAGACTCCCGATTCATGGAACAATTTCCCGAGTCTCAAAAAGATCATCTGATGTGAGATAAGCCATTCATAGCAATAAAAGAGGTGGGACAAATCTATGACGATGGTAAGCAGATCGGGGTCCCCGAGGGCCTTGGGTTGGGGATTAACTTCCAAGGAGCCTTGGAAATTACTCTGGAGCCATGGCAACGTGCTCTATGTTCATTGGAGGAGGCTACACCGGTGCGTGTAGTTTTACAGTCACGGACCCGTACACTGGAGATGGAGCCATTTGGTGACACCCTACAGCCAAGCCGCCCACCTATGGGTTGGATCGCTGTGACGCACGGAAGCAGTGGGATGCACTGGGAACCCCCAAACTCAAAGTGGGCATTTGGGGCGAGGCAGGTCCTGGACATACTTATGAAATCAGCGAGATTTGCTCTCCCACCTCCCCGGAAGCAAATCGATCCCATCGTGCGTGCCCTTAGGCAAGCCAGGCTCCTCCCTCCCTCACACAAGATGCCCTCAGGGCTTTTATTCAGAGGCACTGGAACACTGTTATAACCAGCGAAATGGTGTATATTGCCCAGGGGTGTTTCTATCTTAATTACAGTCTAAATGTGAGACCAGTGAAAGACCGCGGAGGGGGAGCTGTGTGGTAGGGTCTCAGGAAGACCCTCCCGAGACCACTCTCTCTATCCAAGAGCACAGGGGGCCTGACTGGAGGCCCGCGCTCCATTCACCGTTTCAGTCCTCCCATCTTTAGAGCTGCAAAGGGCCTCACCCATCACTGGTATATCATTCACTCGTTCGTAACATTAGTCACTGAATGCCTCCTGAGTTCCCCTGTGCCAAGGGCCAAGGGTACAGAAGGGAACTAAACTAATAGGTACCCGTCTGCGGGCAACAGACTGGCATGTAGGAGATTCCAAGATGGAGAATGGGTAGGGGAGGTCACTACCTCAATGCTCCAGGCCCTGAGGCCAGGGTCACTGAACGGCACTGGGGGAGGTCACTGGTCTCCTCTCAGCGCCATGTTTCAAGTGTACTATCAGTAGTTGAGGTTGGCACAAGTAAGATTAACCTAATCTGCCCCACATTTTCTGGCTGACCTGAAAGCAGGAAAGATAAGTAATTTTCCTGATATTTTGGAGCAAGTCCACTCTAAGGAATTTGTTCAGAGGTGTGCTAGATAAAATACATTGTTCTAAGAAAAGGTCGTGCTTTCCAGACATCTGTGTGACTGTGTCACTTTTTTTTTTTTTAATATGTGGGTAGCTCCCTGGCTGGGAATGGGGCCCAGGCCGCAGCGTTGACAGAGCTAAAGCCTAGCCACCACACCACCAGGGAACTCCCAACTGTGCCACTTTTAAGATCCCTCTTAACCCCTTCTTTTGTTTTGTTTTGTTTGTTTTTTTTTTTTTGCTTTTTGGTATGTGGGCAGCTCCCTGACTGGGAATCGAACCCAGGCCGCAGCGCTGACAGCGCCAGTGCCGAAGCCTTAAGCCACTACACCATCAGGGAACTCCTTAACCCCTTTTTTGGGGCCCATGATACAACAATTTTTTAAACAAAGAATGAATAAATGTTCATTTTCCAGCAATTCCATAGTGAATTTGAGTTTGTAGCATCTGAAATGGTATCTCCTGGTAGAAACTTGGGAGACAGAATAGAATAGAGGCAACGAAAACGTTTTTAAAATCCCTTAGGCCCTTAGAGAAGGTAGCAATGTGGCATTACTCTGACTGACCGGAGTGGGGCCTGTGAAATAACAAGCACTGTGTTTTCTTTTTTATTTAAATCGGGTTTAAAGTTTACATGCAGTGAGCTTATTCTTTTTGTGTGTACAGTTCGTGACCTCTGAATACGGTCATGTGGGCGCCACCGGAAGAAGCAAGGTATCAGATATTTCCCCACGGCCTTGCAAGTCCCCGGGCACCTTTCGGAGGTGACCCAGAGCTCCGCGGCCGCGGCCTGGTCGGGAAGCCCGGCTTTGGTCTGGGCAGATGCCGTTCGCCAACGTGACCTGTGCACAGAGCGACCGGCCGGGTCCCCGCTGCTTTGCCCAAGCGTCTCCCTGGGCTAAGTGATCGGGGCCTGGCACCACCGTTCATTCCGCTTTGCAGATTCACTCCCGATTTAAATGAGAATTAGACTGAGTTACGATGAGAGCAATAATAATACTAATCTTGTTGTCTTGTTTAACCAAGAGTCTAAAACGGCACAATATTATTGAGCAAAGAAGAAAAAGGCAAAGGTTGGTGGGTGCCTACGTGGCAGTCAGGCTGCTGGAGGAGGCGGGCAGGGTGCGGGTTGTGTGGGGGGCGGGGGGGCGGCAGTCCCGGCCCAGGTGCCCAGCGCCCTTCCAAGGTTCTCGTCACCACCAGCACCCCAGAAACTGCAGGAGCGACATAGGGGATCCAACAGAATGAGGGAGAACACCAACGTATTTTTACAAGCTCGTCCCCTGGAGTGACACTGCTGCCACCGTCACACGGGCACGGATGCGAATCGCCTGGAATGTTCGTTTCTTTAAAGACGGTTCGTTGTAGGACACCATCAACAACAGCCAGTTGCCTGGGTCCTTGGTAACGCTGAGTGCAATTGTCTGTCACTTGTTGGAAAAGGCGACTTTGCTCTTCCCTTTGGGGATGTGTGAAGGCTCGAGGAGTGTAGATAACTGGTCACCACATTACCTCGGGGTTTCATGCTCTGTTGTCTCTAGAGGCTGATGGGCACAGGCACGGGGCGAGGGGTTGGGGGGCCCCTGTCCAGACCACCTGGGTCTCTCATTTCAGTCAGCAGGATGCCCAGAAATGCTTCGTCCTGGATGATCAGTGAGAATCACGATGAAGAAAGGCAAATTCTTACAGGGACTTTCGCAAAATGCCTTTGTAGCAGAGCGATTGGATGGCGAGCCTCAGGACACCCCCCTGAAAATGGTGTGGACACGGGGCGGTGCGGGTGGGAGGTGTTGTCTCCCACGGTAAGAGCCCCGTGGGTAGTGGAGCCCAGGACTGCGAAACTCAGCAACTCCGCGACGTCTTCCAGGACACGAGTTCTTCCATCTTTTCACTCTGCCTTATCAGCATAAGGGGAGCCCCCCAGGATTTCCAGGGGGCCGCAGCACATCCGACAAGTGTGGGGTGTTAGTGGCAGCGGTACAGCAGGGGGAGAGCGAGGGTGTGGACCAACAAGCCCCCCCACCCCCTGCTGTCCCATCTCTTCCAGGGCCTTATGCCCTGTGTTGTTCTGGGAAACCCTGGGGGTTCTACGCGTGTGCCCTGACTCTCCACTCTCACAAGCTCCATCCGGCACCTCTCACAGTTTGTCCCTAAATTCGCTCAATCAGCAGCCCCGCCCAGGCCTTCACCCTGTTTCTTCAGGAGCCGGTAAGGAAGAGGGTCTCCCCGGGATGTACTGCTGTCCGGCAGCTCTGTGAACCCCGTGTTCTGCCATCTCGCGTCGTTCTGCTGGCCTTGGGCCCCTTTCAATCCTGCTGACCATTTTGCAGGTGGGGAGAGGGGCCCGGGGAAAAGGTCTTTCCCTTGTCGTGTCCCCTGTGTCATAGGACAGGATCCTAGGAACGCATGACCTTCACATCGTCCCTTTACATCCCAGTCCTCACTATAGAGCAGGCAGGCTCTCCTGGGCTCCTCCAGGGTGTAGGGAGAGGCTTTGGGAGAGGGGAAAGCACAGCCCCCCACTATCTAGAATCACTCCCTCACCCCCTCTGCGTTTGGCCAGCCCAGCCAGAGCCACTCAGCACTTTTTTTTTAATTTCAGAGACTCCATTGTCCGTCTGCATAGCCTGGCTGTCATCAGGGTCTCAGATGGGTTCGTAATGAGCTCTGATTGTGAACAGGGTTCAGATTCTTTCCTGTGGGGTCCCTGGGTCCCAAATCCAAACTCCTGTTCACATCTCCCCAAATACTCCGTGGCTGTTCAGCAAGTGTCATGCAGAATACAGGGACAAAGCTCGTCTCATGGAGGGGGAGAGGCAGCTAATGGACCTCCGCTTAGACCGGCCAAGACCCCTCCTACTATGAAAGGTATGTTGTCAATTGTTTGTTAATGAGTAAATGGCCGGTTCCAAGATGTGCTGTGTTTCCTCCTGAGATACCCAGGGGACCCATGAGCTCCTCCCTGAGAAGGGAACTGCTCTGGGGTGGGGGTGGGGGAGGGGTGTTCGTTCAATGGGGGCTGAGGGGGGCGCTGCTGAAACCTCAGGATTCTTGTTTGTCTTAAAGGAAGACGCCCCTGGCAGCCCACTTCGCACCCCCAGTTTCCCTTATTAGTCTGTGTCCAGAGGGAAGCAGAGAAACAGTGAACTGTTGTTAAGATAAAGCTTAACCCCAGGTGGTGAGGGATCACTTCCCGTAGATGAGAGCAAACCATGCAAGCACCAGGGTGAGAAAGCATGAAATTGGCCCCAGGACAAGAAAGAGAATCTGGGATTTGGGGGCAATAGTAGTGATAGCCGCATGTTACTTTATGTAGTGCTTCACATAGTGCTCACTTACTACCTGCCAGTCCCTGTTCTAAGCTTTATATCTTTATTATTTCATCTTTGAACAGCCCTCTGAGGTGGGTACTGTTGCACCCTACCCCCAAAGCCAGGCTCTTTATATCACAGAGGGAAAACTCGAGGAGACACATGACCACTGTTCTCCTATACTTATAGTATCCGATTAATTCTCAACCCCGCTCTAAATCTAAAAGTGTGTGTGTGTGTGTGTGTGTGTGTGTGTGTGT
>PVJL010015039.1:0-25138 GCA_004026885.1 Lyroderma lyra | reverse complement strand
TGACAATGATAAATTATAGCTTTGTTTACCAATTAAAATTATTTTGATTGCAGTGTTGCATTTGAGTAAATTTATATTAAAGAAGCAAATCAAGTTTATTAAAAACATGCCCTTTCTTATGAGTTATATATCATTTTGCTACTTTTATATTGCTTCCATATACTTTATATTACGTGATCCTCACTGCAATTTTAGAGATGGGTAGGAACAAATTTGCTAGCATCTACTATAGATGAAGAAGATAAGGTTCAAAGGGTTTAAATACATCTGAATTCACATGACTGATTAGTTCAGAACTTGTATTTAGTTAAACCTATGTCCTCGTTCTCCAGAACTTACATTGTTCTGTAGTACTTCTGTGATAATAACCAGTAACTACAGTCACTAGACTGTCAGGACATTTCCTTCTATTATTTATCACTTTTTGATATTTAGAAAATCTCAAATGTGTGAATCACCAGACATTAAGTTTCAAAGGAATTTTGGTTACCTGAGGGTAAGTGGGGAGGTGGGTGGGGAAGGAGGGACAGGGAGTCAAATATATGGTGATGGAAGGAGAACTGACTGGGTGGTGAGCACAGAGTGCAACACAAAGATGATGTGTTGTAGAATTCTACACCTGGATCCTATGTAATTTTTACTGACCAATGTCACCCCAATAAATTTAACAATTAAAAAAAAAAACTTTGACTGGGCTCAAAAATGCAACCTCAATGTATGGCCCCACTTCTCCTTTTGTATTGAATTTGGTGGAGTCTTTACAAGACAATCCTTTGACTCTGCATGATTGGAATATTATGCCACCAACAACAGTGGTTGTGGCAATTGGCTGATTGCTGGCAAATTGCCTTAGCTAACCTTCCTGGTCAAATTTCAGTACATTATCCATCTGATGAATTTATTCAATTCACTAACCGACATAGTGTTATTTTTCCAAAAGTTATTGTGGCCACCCTCATTTCAGGAGCCCACACAGTATTTACTGATGGTTCTAGTTCAGGGTATGCTGGATATTATTCACATACTGGTAATAAAGTTCAAAATATGTTGCATTACAACTGCCAAACCATTTGTTCCCTCATGCATTCCCCATGACTTCCTAAGGCAGGAGCTAAGTGTGGAGGTCAAGGGGGCATAGAATACCTCACATCACCCTGTATGGCCCTGGAGGGTGGCTGGTTAGTCAATGACAGGTAAGATTTCTCAAGGGAGGAACAACCTAAGACAGGCACAGTCGCATAGGGGCCATTAAGAGAGAGCTTGGGCTCTACAGAGGTGAGGGACAGCTCCTTACCCTCTGAGGTTAATCCCTTGCCCCCTGGCTGACTTGCTTCCCACTACAGCTTGGCCTGAGATCTGATAGTGTGGGTTTAACCATTCCCTCCTTGATCTGGTGGAATGAGCTCAACCATTCCCTCTCTTAATGTACACCTTGCCTTGGGGATATATATATATATAGATAGATAGATAGATAGACGTGTAAAGAAATAATACGTGCTGGAACACAATGGGGACTTTTGGGAACAGTCCTAAGGTGTGATAATCTCAGATTTTGGAAAGAGGATGGTTTTTACTTCCCCATACACACCTTACGCACCTTGTAGAATCACCAATAAAAGCTACACGGTAACCCGATTTGTGGCTTTTTTCAGTCCATGAGGCTGGAGCACCTTGGCCCCACTTGAAACTTATTTTTTGTTGCTGTGCCACCCTTCTCATTCATCCACCGCCTGTGTTGTGAGGACATGACAAAAATACTCACTGTAAGTCGGCTCAAAGACCTGAACTTTGGGCTATTCTTATGGTTTTTACTGACTATCCCACTCAAGCTCTTAATATTTACAGTGATAGTAATTATGTTGTTCATGTTGTAAAATTAATTGAGATTGCAACTATAGGCCATACTAATAGTAAAGAATTGTTTCATCTTTTGTTCAGTTACAACAGCTTATCAGAGCTTGTATACAGCCTTGTTTCATTGTTCATTTGCAAGCACATACTAATCTGCCTGGTGCTCTAACAAAAGGAAATGCTACTGCTGATTTGCTTGTATCAGCTGCACTTTCTTTCAATCCTTGGGATGAGGCATATCAAGCACATGCCCTTCATCACCAAAATGCAGCTTCCCTTCATAAGGAATTCAAAATCACAAGGGAACAGGCATGACAAATTGTAAAATCTTGTCCCCAATGCCTCATACATATTCCTGTTTCGCCTACAGGAATTAATCCTCGGGGCCTTAAACCTAATCAAATTTGGCAAATGGATGTGACTTCTGTTCCTGAATTTGGATGATCTAAATATGTTCATGTTAATGTTGATACTTATTCTTGTTTCATTTTTGCATCAACGCAGACAGGAGAAAGTGCTAAACATGTAATTAATCATTGTATTGCTGCTTTTGCAGTGATGGGCAAGCCCCAACAAATCAAAACTGACAGTGGTCCGGCTTATATTTCTCAGAGTTTTCAACAATTTGCTCTTCAAATGGGCATTCAGCTTAAGCCTGGCTTTCCTCATAATCCACAAGGACAGGCTAGTCTTGAAAGAGCTCATAAAACATTAAAAATTCCATTACAAAATATAAAAGGGGGGACTATAGGGTATTCCCCTAACCCTCCAAGTTATGTTAATCATTCTGTTTTTATTTTAAATTTTTTGGACTGGGATGAACAGGGAGTCTCCCCTGCAGACAGGAATTTTCAAAAGATGCCCTCTTTGCAGAGAGGCAAAATAATATGGAAAGATTTAGCTACTGAAGAGTGGCACGGGCCAGATCCTGTACTAATGTGGGGGAAAGGATTTCTTTGTGTTTTTCCAGAAGGAGATTTACAGCCTACGTGGGTTCCTGAATGGCTTGTAAAACATCATGAATCCCGAGGAGCTCATTCCACCACTGTAAGAGATGAAACTCATGGAGCTGGTGACCATTTCAAAAGCTGAGCTGCTGAAACAGACCATGACAATCCATGAGAGTAAATCCTTCAAAAGGGAACAACACTCCCTTGCAGTGACCACTACAAAGAGCTAGACTCCAATTTGGAGTCAGCTAAAGAAGCTGACCCAGGAGGGTTACGCTCTTGTACAGAATAGAGGGATGAATGTTACTCCTGACTCTGCTCCGGGCCATGCTTGCTATTGTGAGGTAATGAGAGTACAGGGGGACACTTATTGCATGTATGTGCCTAATCCTCCTGTTGCTCATATAGCAAGCTGGGAAGATGGCTCAGTCCCTGTTTTTACAAATGACACCTCCCTTTGGGAAGACATCCTGATGGACATATCATACCTGATTGGAAAAGCTTTAGTTATGCTGGCTTAAGTTCTCAGAGATCTCTATGCTTAAATTTAGAGCCAGCTGGAGACACTGAGTTACAGTGACTAACGTGCATTGATGTTTCACTTGCACAAATGACCAGTGTTCTCAAAAGTGGGGAAGAAATAACAATATATTTTTATGGGTTTAACAGTTCAGTATACAGTACCCCCACTAATACCTATGCTCAGCCACCATATCCTCCATGTCATTCTCGATATGTTCAAAAGATTGGTTGGCAAACATGAACCTATCATACTGCCATGAATCATTGGCTAGGAGATAGATATACTATATTTGACTGGTCCAGTAATAAAACTGAAAAATGGAAAAGAAAATCTCCTATTGCAGGGCCTTGGACTACCCCCTTATTAGTTACACAGACTGGTGCCTCACAATTGGACCTTTGGCTCCTAGCAGCGGCCACAGGAAAGATTAATGTAACCAAAAATAGTACTACAAATCAGTCTGGCTGATTTTTTTGTGTACAGTATCCTTATATGCTTCTCCATGGACCAGTAAAAATGTTTTATAAAAATTCTCACTATAATGTGAGTTGCTTAAAGTGTAATCTTACTAACTGTGTTACTTCTATTCAATCAAATAATCAAATTATAGTATTGTGTCAGCCCTCTTTTGTAATGCTTCCTGCTAACATTACAGAACCTTGGTATCATGATCAGGGTCTTCAAATACTTCAAGAGATTCATAATCAGTTGGCTCACCCTCATCGAGCTATAGGTTTAATTATTTTTGGAATAGTTTCTTTAATCATGCTTATATCAACTTTGACAACTTCTGCTCTTGCCTTGTCTCAAAGTATTCAAGATGCTCATTATGTCAATCAACTTGGTTTTAAACAATCAAGAAGATATTGATGAAAAATTGGAAGTTAAAATAAATGCCCTAGAAGCAGCTGTCATTGGAATGGGCAATGAAGTAGAAAGTCTTAAATTTCACCAAAAACTTTTATGCCATGTAAATTATAAGGTGATTTGTGTAACTTCTATGAGCTATAATAAATTCAAATGGTGTTGTGATAAAGTTCAAAAACATTTGTTAGGAATTGTTACTTATAATAACATTAGTTTCAATTTATAAGAATTACACTTTGAAAACCTGACTATTTGAAATAGTCATCTAGATGCCCTTGATCCTGCTCAAGTACCTCAAGATATTCTGACAGAACTTAAAGGATTCAATCCCTTTCAAATATCTTAAAATATTCTATGTGATACTTTTTGGCTATCATATGCTTAATTGGTATTTTATTTGTTCTTTTCTTAGTCAGTTGCCAATTCCTCCAGTCCCGAGTCTGAGCTGTTCAATTGAACACACATTATCTCATCTTAAAAATAAAAATGGGGAGATGTAGGGAGTGTATGAGCCAGAAACCAGGTCCTTTGAGAAAACAGGTTTTAGCAAGGCTACCTGTGTGCTTGGAATCCACAGTTCAAGGATTTTGCAAGGCAGCCCAGTGCTGGTTGCACATGGACAATACTCGGGATGTGGTTTCTGGATTGGGGGGGGGGAAAGTAATTTGACATTGTGAGCAAAAACTTCTTGGTTTCTGGGAGTAAGCTGAGATATGATTCATGGTTCATATGCTCAAGAAAAAAATAGTAGAATAGGTTGTGCTTCAAGGTTAATTGGCCATATGTTAATTACTGTAGTCATTGGGACTGTAATGAGCTGGGAGGAAAACACAATGTATATCTCTTAGTTGAGATATACTTTCCAAATTTTACAGCTTTGATTTACCCTGCCCTTCATCTTTCTTTTTCTTACCCTATAAAATAAACATGCTGATGCCAGGCAGGGTCTCTCTGTGTCTCCATCAGAACTCAGAGAACCACCTGGTCCTGACTTTTTTGTCTAAGTCTGTGTCTGTGTGTTTATTTCTTCATTTCCCATTGCCTCCTCTTTGGTTTGCCCGTTCACCCGCGCAGGTCATGGCAAGAAGGCAAGTCTTTTTATATATTTCCTATTTGTAAATGAAGAAACTGAAGGTCTAGATGTTCACATAATCATTTCCAAGGTCACATAGTTTGTAAAACATAATGCCTATGTTTGAACCTACTACACTCTGCCTGTCAAAACCTCATCCAAAAAGATGCTCTCTTTCATAAGTCCTCTGTCAGAGCTTTACATTCAAAGATCTAGCATACCCTACTGAAAAGGCAGCATTTGATTATATTGAAGACAGTTTCTCAATGTTTTTCATTGGAAAGTTCTGACATGGGTTTTCTTTCTCTACCTCTATTTTTGGATCACTTTCTGTCTCCATTTCCCTTTTCTCTGTTTCTACAGCTTCTATTTATTTCTGTTCTGTTTCTACATTGTCCCCATTCTCTGCATCTTAAACTTTGGGATCTGTCTTAGTCTCTCTTTTCTGCATCTGTTCTGGTTATTTTGTTTGTCTGTTTATATCTCTCTCTTGGCAACATTCTCTGAGTCTCTTGTCTCTCTCAATCTCTGTTTGTATGTTGAATCTTCATCCTTTTCAAAGCACCCCAGAATTCTTTTTTTTTATTGGGGTGACATCTGTTAGCAAGGACAGAATTCTTCTGGAAACCTACAAAAGAAGAAGGCGCTAAGGAACTTAACTCTGGGTGACCCAAGCTACTCCCAGGTTTTAGGTCTTAGGTCTCTGTTACAGGGTGAGTTAAACACCACGTTAGTTCTGTAGGAGCCACTAGGGACTCTGGACCAGCAGAGTAACCAGGGTACCAGAGTGTCCTGCAGCACCAGATCCAAGGTTTGGAAGAAAATCTTAACTTGCTGGGGGAAGACTTCACAGCTCAGATCCCAGCACTGGGTCAGAAGAAGGAGAAGGCTCCTCAGGCCCTGATGCTGTTGAGTGCCTGCTCCTCCTATTGTCATACTTTCCCTGGGGCATCACATTACCTTCCTGCTACCCAGATGCCTCCCAGAATCAGGAAAAGCTGCTGGGATGGCCCATTCCACCTCTGAGGTGTGGCACTTCATGATGTCTTGCCTCCCCATAGGAACAGAGCTGAGTGCTGGAGCTTCATTGCCTTGAAGAAATCTCTGGCAGAAACTTCTCTGAGCCAACCAGACCATCACTGAGGCATGGGGATTTCATACACCTGTCAGCCCCTCCTCCCTCAGGCCCAAGAGTCTAGGCCCCTGCCCACTTATCCCTCAGACCTTAGAGTCCAGACCCTTCTCATTCATCATAACCAAAACAAACCTCAGCAACTACACTTAGTATATTGTCCCTATCTCACCCTTCCTTTGGTCACCAGCCAGAGTCCTTGAACTAGCTCTGCACACCACCTTTCTCACGTAACCTATCAGTCAACATATCTTGTTTTTTCTGCTCTCTTATCCCCCTCCTCTCATTCACCTGCTTTGAATTTCCTTGGCCCAGGCCCCAGTTCAGGTGTCATTCTTGTTGTTTAAGTGACTCATGGAGGAGCCAGTCCCAACCCCTTGAATCCATCTCCTAGAGAGATGATTCCACACCTAGATCTTAGTTCATCATTTCAGTCCTTCCATGGCTCTTTATTGCCCCAGGATAAGTTCTCCTCAGCTTGCCTGACCAAACCTGACATAAGCCCTGTGTGTGCCTTTCCCCTATCATCTCTCACTGTGCTCCCTATCTTTTTCCTCCACCACATCTACTTTTGTTCTGTCCAGTGTGCCCCCTAAACTTCTCGTACCTTTTTACTTCATGGTGTATTTGCAACATGCTGTTCCCAATGCCCTTCCAACCCACTCTACCGACTTGGTCCAAATGCATTTTGAATTTTGGGGCTCACCTTTACAATCCTAACATACAGGAAACCTTGGTATACCCTAATGAAAATTTCTCCCTTCTGTGGGTTTCTATAGTCTCTGTGTTTCAATGCCCTGATTGTCCCAGGCCATAACTATCTATCCCTACCTGGAAACCAGGGCCAAGTTCTGACCCCCATCTAGGTCAGCAGTATCAATTATATCACATAGATATGTTTTACATTCACTTGTTTCTTAACCTGCTGTTTATAGGACACTTACTCTGGGTAGGCCTGTACAAGAATGAACAAGAAACACAGGGCCCCTCCCCTATGAAGCCAATATTCCAGGCAGGGAGGGTCTGAACTTGGGCTGGCCTGGCTTTTGCTGTCCTCTGTGTCCATTTCTGTGCTCAGGGTGGAGGATAAGAGCTTGGCCTGGTTTTTCAGGAACAGAGACAGCTCATCCAGGAGTGAGATCATGTGGAGTGTCTTCCTCAGATTCTCTGGGAGGTACAGAAACAGCTCAAATTCTACCCACATGACCAGCAACTTTTGTAGAGGCACAGGAAATGGGAGCCCTGCAGACTCTCTGTTCTCTCAGGACCTTGGTCCAGGCCTTCAGTCCACTATCCTTTCTATGACTCAAGTCTAGGCCCTCTGGGCCTTCTCTCTTGTTCAGTAAGGATCTTGGCCCCAGTTTCTTACTCCCCCAAGCCCTAGCAGTCCAGGCCTTCAGCTCTTTTGCATTTCTGCCCACAGATAAGTGAAGGGCCTGATGAAGCCCAGCATTGCTATGAGGACCCCGAGTTCCTGCACCTGGAGCAGGTGTGCCAGCTGAAGGAAGAGGATGAGGACATCCCAGGGGTTTTCAAGATGGCCTTCAAGGTGAAGGAGCTTCAGGCCAATGTGGCAGAGTATGGGGTGAGTCAGACATGGCTATCCTGCCTCCCTGTCATTGTCTTTGGGCTTTTTTACTCCATGCCTTGCCCTTTTTCTGTCCTTGTGTTCTACTTTTGTTTCTCAGTATAATAACAATGGCAACTGATGTTTAATGAGCATTTACTATGTGCCAGTCACTGTCCTAAACATGTAATGGGTCTTTAGTCATTGAAACCTTACAACTTTCCTATGAAGCAAGTCTTATTATTTATTTTTTGTATTGTAAATGAAGAAACTGAAGGTCAAGATGCTCATAAGATCTTTCCCAATATCACAGAGTTTGTAAAACATAGAGCTAGGGTTTGAAACGACTACACTACACTCTACCTGTCAATTCCTCATTTTAAAAGATGCTCCCACCTGTCTTAAATTGCCTACTGGAAAACAGGACAAGTTTGATTGTATTGAAGATGAAATCACCAAAGTTTTGGATTGGAAAGTTCTGACATACGTTTTCTTTCTCTACTTCTATTTCTGCACTGTTTTTTTTTGTTTTGTTTTGTTTTGTTTTGTTTTTGTCTCTTTCTTTCTCTTTGCTCTGTCTCACACAGCTTCTGTTTATCTGTGTTCTGATTCTGCCTTGTCTCCTTTTTCTTCATCTCTATCTATTGGGATTTGTCTAAGTCCTTATTTTCTGTATCTGTTCTGGTTTTTCTGTCTGTCTATCTGTCTGTACTCTCTGTCTGTCTGTCTGTCTGTCTCTCTCTCTCTCCCTCTCTCTCTCTGTTCTCAGCAATTCTCTCTGGATCGCTTGTCTTTCTTGGGCTCTGTATTTATATTGAATCCTACATCCCCTTCAACCCACCCCAGGCCATTGTTCCTCCAAAAGGGAAGAAGGCTTGGGGAGCTTAATTCTGGGTCCTCCAAGCTTCTCCCAGGCACTCAGGTCCCAGGGTCTTTGTTATGGGGTTGAGGAAACACCAAGCTAGTTCTTAGAGCCTTTGGGGACCATGAAGCAGGTGATTAGTTAGGGAATTGGGGGTGCCCTGCAGTGTTGGATCCAAATCTTGATAGAAAAGCTTAAGTTGCTCAGGGAACAGTTCACAGAAGACTGCAGGAAGAAGGAGGATGTCCCTGAGGCCCTGATGCAGGTAAGCTCCTGCCCCTCCTACTGTCTTATTCCCCTGGGGCATCCCATCATCTTCCTGCTACCCAGATGCCCTGGAATCAGGGAAAGCTGCTGGGATGGCCCATTCCATTTCTGGGGTGTGGCACTTCATGATGTCTTGCCTCCTCATAGGAACAGAGCTGAGTGCTTGAGCTTCATTGCCTTGAAGAAAGCTCTGGCAGAGATTTCTCTGAGCCTAACCAGGCCCTCACTAAGTTATGGGGATTTCATACATGTGTCAGCCCCTCCTCCTTCAGACCAGGAGTCCAGGCTCCCAACTCCTCCTTCCTCAGACCTAGGAATTTAGGACCTCAACCCCTCTTCCCTCAGACCCAGAAACCAGCACTCTCTCTGCAGGTTATTATTTAAGATTATAGGCATTTAAGCAATACTGTTATGAAGATCTATGTGTATGTGCTGGTGTTTGTCTTAGTACACACAGTAATATCAACTAATGTAATTATTACTATTATGTTGTCTAACATATATAATATATATCATAATATGTAATATGATATGCAATGTATTGTATTCTTCTTTCTTATCACTTAATATTAATAATAATGATTAGGTTTGAGATCTTTATGTAGGCCAAGGTCTGCTCAAAGTCTTTTTATCACTTTGAACGATATGGAATTGCTGTTTTTTGGAAGAAATGGTAAAGTATGACATGGTACAACTCAATATATTTATATATAGCATATATAATATATATGAAACTTCATATATATTCGTGTATATATATTTATGAAATTATTTATTGTACAGTTTATAAGTAGGTAATTCATGAATCTATGACATGCACATTTTTTAAATCATAAATATATATGAAAATGTATGACTTTATTTTTTGCTCCAAAGAACCCAACCAAAGTAAGTCCTATTATTATCTGGGTAAAACATAAACAGATCTTCTATCTAGAAAATTAACTTTGTAGCTAGTTCCCTTATAAGCCTGATCAAGGTGCACTGTCAGTTGGGTTGCCAGGCACTCCAACATAGACTAAATATGACCCTTATAAGTAAGTTGCATCTCTGTAAATATTTGGTAGAAAGCTGTGTCCATTCCTGTGAACTTGTTACCTGAGTTATTGACTCCTTTGCACAAGGAGTTTCTTAGGCCAGGTGGACCTTGTACCCACCGATGTGGATCTCATACTCACCTGCATCTGGGTGTCACCTGGGGGCTGGGCCAGGCACTCTTCTTCTTGTGCTTTGCACAAGGTCACTCACTTAATCCTGCCATCATCTGCAGCAGGGTGGTGAGACATCACCCCCTTTACATAAGGGAAACCTAGCCTGAGAAGAGAAAGGACCTGCCAAAGTCGCACATCCAGTAAGTGGCAGAGCTAGGTATGAACAAAGTCTGCCTGTTTCCAGGGCCTGTGACTTTCAGGAAATAAGGGTTTCTAGGAATTCTTCAGAATCCAAGCAAGTGCCATGGTTAGCAGTGGTTTAGAGGGAGCGACTGGGGATGGCAGGGCTCAGAAGAGTCCAGGGAGTATTTATTTACTCAGCCAGAGAAACATTAACAAGTAGATAAATGAATGTAGGCATCAACAAATTACTCCTCCTTACCTCTTCTCTCACCCTCCAAGTCCTATTAAATCCTCAAATGCCACCTCTTCTTTCAAGGATCATGTGATGTCTCAGAGTAATGACTCTGCTTGGGTTCAGACCCCTGCCCTGCCCCTTCCCAGCTGGTTGAACTTTTTTTTTAAATTCATTTTTATTGTTAGACGTATTGGGGTGACATCTGTTAGCAAGGATTACATAGGTTTCAGGCATACAATTCTACAGTGCATTGTCAACTTGATGTATAATAAGTTCACCACCTAATGTGACTTCTCTTTCCATCACCTTATATTTAGCTTCCCCCACCCCTCTCCCACCCCCTCCCCTTTCTCCCCTCCCTAACCCACTCATTCCCAAATAAACATTAAACTATTGATTGTGTCCATGGGTTATTTGTTTGTTCATTTCTTTTTTCTTTGCTTTCAGTTTTGTCTGCAAAGACTTATGTACCCCAATGTTCATTGCAGTGCTGTTCACAGTGGCCAAAACATGGAAACAACCAAAGTGCCCTGCGACAGATGACTGGATAAAGAAGCTGTGGTACATATACACAATGGAATATTACTCAGCTATAAGAAAAGATGAAATATTGCCATTTGCAACAAAATGGATGAACCTGGAGATCATCATGCTTAGTGAAATAAGCCAGACAGAAAAAACAAAGAACTCTATGACTTCACTCATATCCAGCTGGTTGAACTTTGATGTGCCTCTGTGCTTCAGTTTCCTTAGCTGCAAAGTGGGAATAATGACAGCACCCACTGGTTAATAATTACAGTGCTTAGCATGGGATTTGGCACATAGTGTGTACTCACTGAATGTGGGCTGCTGATACTCTGATTATAATTACAATTATTAGTATTACCAGAATTATTATCATTTTTTTCCATTCACATCCACTTGCATCTCTAGTTTATGTGACTCTGTGCAAACTTCCTCACTGATGTCCCCAAATTATATTTTGCTTCTCAACAATCTGTTCCCCATACAACAACTAAAGTGATGTTAACCCCCACCCCTGCTTCAGTCATCCTCACCAAAAGTCTTCAGTGGCCCCTGGGCCTCCCCACCACAGCCTACCAGCCCCTGCATGACTGGGCTCCTACTTGCCTCTCACCACTCTCCCCAACTTACTCTGCTCAGCTGCAGGTGCTCTGACATGCCAGCATGCCACACTTGTTCCTGCCTCAGGGCTTTTACACTTGCTGATCCTTCTACCTGGAACATTTGTTCCCTTGGTCTTCCCTGGCCAACTCTTATTTTTAGGCCTTTGGGTCAATGTCCAGAAGGCTGTCCCTGGTCTTCCAGTTGGCAGGTGATCCTCTTGCATGACACCCTATTCTCTTTGCTCCCAGTAATTTCTGATAACAGTGATTTGCATGATGGCATATTTAATTCCTCCAATGTAAGCACTGTGCAGACAAGGCTTAGGTCCATCTTGCCTACTTGTTTTCTCAGGGCCAAGTATCTAAGTTCTCTCAGCCAGGAAGTGATGGGAATATCAGTTGAAGGAAGAAAAGAACAGGAATGTGGGACTTGGCTTCCTCCCTGAAGTTTGGCAAACCTTTCCCTATTCTCAGTGTGCTCCAAAGCTTAAGTGGATCTGCAGAGTGCCAGGTACACTATTGGACACATAATGAGCACTTGATAAATATTGGTTATTATTTTTTTAACATATATTATTAAATGTAACATAAGTATAGAAAGTTACATTAAACACATGCACAGCTAAATTATTGTATGGGAACACTCCAGTAACTGCCAGCTGTGTTAGGAAATAGAACTGACAGCCAGTCCAGAAGTCCAGCACATGCCCCCATCAATGACCACCCAAACTGCTTCCCTGCCTCCTTGAGAATAACCACTGGCCTGTCAGTTAAGGATTATATCTATCTATAAACATTCTAGTTTGGTTGTGTGTGTGGCAACAAGTTTTAAATCACCTTTAGTCTAAAGACTTCCTCTCAGTTTCTTATTTTGCCCTCTTGCAAAACCATATGGTTGTTCCATAGCGTTTCCTAGGCAGGGTTTGCTGACTGCATCTGTGAGGGTCATTGTCACCTCCCTTGGCTTCTTTATTTTTCTGTCAGGTCGGTTGTGGGAGCCTAAGCACATTCAGCATGTTGCATGTCTTCCTGGGGCACTTTGTGTCTGTTTCTCTTATAGTGGCATCAGTGCCTAGACTCTTTGATGCATTAGAGGTCACAAGTGGTAGAATTCCAATCTGTCAGTCCTTCTTCACTTACTGATTGAAATATTTCTGTAAAGAGGGACTTGCCTACATTTGCTATTTCTTTACCCAAGGGTATAATACTTGTAGGAATGGAGGGAAAATGCTTGTTGGTTGCACTTAATTTCACCTACCTTTAAAATCATGTTGGTCCATTTCATTTTACCATTATTATTAATTCATAGAGAAAATATATTTAATGAGTTATAATATATTGCAGTGAGTGTCCTTGTTGGTGCTCAAATTATGCAACTTTTAAAAATTATTTTTATTATCCATGCAGAGCTGTAACTGTTTATCTCTTTTAAATGATTTCCATTTTATTTCCCTATTACTGTCAGATATGTTTATTTTCATTTTTGGCAATGTTGTATTTTACAATGATTTAAGACTTACAGAAAAATTGCAGAAATAGTAGAAAGAATTTCTATGTAGTGGTCACTCAGATTCTATAATTAACATTTTAGCTGATTTGACTTTTGATTTATTATTCTTTCTCTGTCTCTGTTTCTGTACACACACACACACACACACACTTTATTCTTTTCTGAAGCATGATTCCCCTTTATCGCTAAAGACATTTACATTTATTACCGAAGGTCAAGGCCATTTTCTTACATAACTATAGTAGAGTGATCAAATTCAGAAAGTTAACATTGAGACAATATATTAAAATCCAAATATTTATTCATATTTTGTCAGCTGTCCAACTAGTGGTGTTTACTGCAAAAACAAAGACAAAATTTCTGATTCAGGAACACATGATATACACATGTTGCCTTTTTAGTGTCATGTTTATTTTTTAAAAAGAGCTAATATTCCTCTCATCCAAAGTTCGAAGAGCATGGGAAGATACTCAAGAAAAGAGTCTTCCACCATTATTTCCATCCATTCAGTTCATCTGCTGGGGGTGGCCATGGTGACCCATTCCTTGTGTCTTCCTGGGCATATGCTGTGTTCATACTTTCTGCCAAGTATATACTGTCCCCTGATCTTATTCATAGATGTGCGTATATCACCCTTGCACTGCTCTGTACTTGCTTTTACCTTGGAGATTATTTTCTCTCTGGATATAAAGAACTTTCTCCCTGTTTTAGTGAATGTGCTGTGGAGCTTTCCATGGCATGGATGATCCCTGGTGTATTTACTCTGCTCTCTTCTCCTGGGCACTTAGGTGGTCTTCAGGCTTTATGGGGAATAACCTTGAACTCAAGTCATTTTGCACAGGTATGAGTATTTGTATAGGGTGCAGTCCTACAGGTGGAATCAGGGCTCAAAAACTTCTGCAATTGTCATTTTTTTAAAAAGGAGCTACACCGGCCTCTATGAAAGTTGTTCCAATATTCATAGAATGAAACTCCAGATTTGTGGGGGAGTGTCTGGTTTTTTCCACATCCTTACCATATTGTGTTTTCAAAAAAGACCAGTTTATAATTTACATACCATAAATTACCCATTTGAAGCCTACAATTCCGTTGCTTTTAGCTATTCACAGGGAATTTCAACCATCACTACAATTTTAGAGCATATTTATTACCCTCCCCACAAAAACCCTGTTTCCTTTGGCCATCACACCTCAATTCTCCCTCTTCCCTCATCCCTGGAAACTGCCGGTCTACTTCCTGTCTCTAGATTTGCCCTTTCTGGACATTACATTGTGTGGACCTCTGTGACTGGTTGCTCTCACTCAGCATCATGTTGATAGTAGCTTTTTGATTTGCACCATTTAGGTGGTGATTTTACTTGGCAGTTGTCTGCCTTCTGGTTGAGATCAAACATCTTGCATGTTTTCAGGGCTCTATTGGCCTCCAGAGCACTAGAAGACTGTCTTGGAAGAGGGAAGAGAGATTGAGTCAAAGGGGGTCCCCATGACCTCTGTCCCTCCATTGGTCTGGTGAGAAGAGCAATCCCCTGTACCGTCCCCTGTCCCCTGCCCCTGACCCCTCATCACCATGCTTCCTGCACCACACTGTGGAGGACCCAGCATGGAGGCCTATAGGTGAGAATGGTGGGGCTTGGACAAGCGAACGTCCCAGCCCCTTAGCTCCAACCATTCTCCCTCAGGACTCCTGGAGGCCTTGAAACCCCTCCCGGCCACCAGCAGAAGGAGACTCAGGGACACCCCAACTATCAGCTGCTAAACTATGGCTCCAAGAACAGGTGAGATATCAGGGAGAAGGTGGTAAGATAGGTGGAGAAGGTCTGACCACTGAAACATGTTCTGGTCTCTGTTCCCTCCTCCTAGTGATAAGGCCCTCCATCCAGACATTGCTCACTTGGGGCAGCTCCTGCAGCAGGCTGTGGCAGAGTGGGATTGGCTGCTCAAGGCCAGGGTGAGACCCCAGACCCTCCTCTTTAGAGTCAGGAGCTCTAGCCCTCTCCTTCTTCAGACCCAGGAGTCCAGTCCCCCAGCCCCTCCTCCATGAGATCCAGTATTCTAGGCCCCCAGCACCCTCTCCTTTCAGGACCCAGAAATCCCTTACAGTTTCCCCCATCTTATTGGTCAGTGTTCTCACTGACTACTTCATCCTGAGCCCACAGGAGGAAATAAGAAGGAGCACTGAAGTTTCCTCAGGTTCCACTGTTCCTGCCACCCAGGTCAGTCTTGCCCTTGTTCTCACCCCACCCCTCTCCTGCTCTGGTTTGCTCCCTGGTCTCTGCCCTTTCTTATCTCACTCTTTCCTCCAATGGCACAGAAAAGTGTTCTGGGCTTCCTAAGGGAATGGGAACCAAAAACACTGAGTTTTCATTCCCATTATGATCATCCACACCCAGAGCATGTCCTCTGGTGACGTGTGGCATTTCTATGTGCCTCAGTTTCTTCTTGCCTATGTGGGTGACAATACCAGCAGTTACTGCAAACTGAGAACAACTACATCCTGAGGTTTTCAAAAATAATTAAAACTTTTATTTTTTTTGTTTTCTTTAAAAACTTAATGACAATATTCAAGCATATGTAACAGTAGAGGGAATAAATTAATAAAGCCCACTGATGTACCTACCATGCAGCTTCAGCAATGATACTGAACCTTGTTTAACTTGCCAGCTGTTTCTTACTGATCTCACACCTACTTCCCTCTCTGCAGTGGAATATTTTAGAGCAAATTCCAATTATTGTGTCATTACTATGATGTAATGCCAATAGATAAGTATTTTTTAACATAAAATTCCATTGTCACACCTTATCACACTATTAATAATTCTGTAACATCTTACTTAATACATGGACCATATTTGCATTCCCCTAATTGTTTACAAAATGTCTCTTTATATTTGGTTATTTGAATCTGGATCAAAACAAAGTGCCCACAATGTATTTGGTTAAAATGTCTCTTAAATATTTGAGATTCAGAGTCCTTTCTCTTCCCTTTTATTTTAAATGACTTTTGTGTGTGTGTGTGTGGGAAATAAATCAAGTGATTTATCCTGTATAGTTTCTCACATTCTAGATTTAGATCCTTGTTGAAATGTTATTTAGCCCTGGCTAATAGCATCAATACACTTTTAATATAAAGAACAAACAGTGTGGGGAAAGCGAAGGTCACCTGTTTGCCCTCCTCCCAATCACACCTCCAAAGGCACGGGTGTTTTCTGTTTTCTTTTCTTTTTTTTTTTTTTTTTTTTGTTAAGAAGCCTTCGAATCTTTTGATGCTTTTCTACATACCTTGACCAAACCATAGTTTGTGAATTTATTTTTCCTGGAAATGAGCACATCGTCCTACCTGGGTGACCTTGATGAGTCACTTCTTCTCTGGAATCCTCAGTTTCTTCATCAGTCAAATGGGGAGAAAATGAGATGATCCCTGTAATCACTTGGCACAGGGCCAGACACATCAGGGGACCTTTTATACATGCTGGTGACCATGTTACTGTATGCATTTGGCGGGATGACTCATATGATTCCAGGCCCCAATGGGTGTCCTTTAAACTGCTCTTCCTGTACATTTCCCTTGCTCCTCCTCAGCCCTCCCCTCCTATTTTCCCTCCCTCTTGCCCTCCCATCTCCATCCAATGAGTCTCATCTCTGTTTCTCACCCCTTCCTGCTCTGGCCTCACTTCAATCTTCTCAGCTCTCCATTCTCAGTGTGGTCCAGGGGCCAAGAACATCACTGTCCCTGGGACCTTGTTAGACGTGCAGAGCCTCACCTCCACCCCAGACCCTACCTAGAATGACTGAACCCAAGTGTGGTTTAATAGAATCTCCAGGACCTCCTCATGCATGCTGAAGTCTGAGGTGTGCTACCCTGAGCCACTGACCATGGGGAATACCATTCTGTGCAGGGATCATTCGGTAAGAATGGGTATGACCAGGCTGGGCCTCCTGATAGTACACACGTTCATGGCCTTAACTCTTTTCCTCTTTATAATTACTCTGTCTGGTGAGTCCTGGCTTGGTCAGCTCTGGATGTGTGACTTGGGCTTAGTGACTTGCCCTCTCTGAATCTTGGTTTCCACATCTGTAAATTGGGGATAATAATATACTTACCTACCCAACAAGACAGTTTGAGGGGGAAGAGGGATTACACCTATAAAGTGCTTAGCACAGGTTGTCACCAATTTCTTCACAACAATAATAATGGAAATGGTGCTCTCAATTATTGATCACTTACTATTTGGTCCCTGTTTTAAAGGCAGTTATGTGGGTACCATTTTGGGGAACCTTACCCAGGGGGTCCTAACTTCTCTAATATGATTTTGGTGTTTCATGATGAGCTCTGGGGTCAGGAAGCCCTGTGTTCAAGTCCCAGCTCTGCCCACTAGAAGCTCTGGTTTACAGCGTGTAGATTATTTCATCTCTGTGTTCCTGAGTTTGCTCATCTGTTTAAGGATTGTGGCAGGCCTTCATGTGAACTGCTGTGGGCTGCCCTGGGGGCTCCAAGCTGCAGGACACCCTCCTGACCCTATGCAGTCAGCTGCCCGCTTTTCTTCCCTCCCAGGCCCCACCTACATCCATGCCTCCAGCCTTCCCTCCTGGCCCTCCGGTCCTGGATCTCCAGCAGCACCTGGAATGCTGTGGCCATTGCCCCAAAGATTGCCACACATCCAGGTATCTGGGGCCTCCTGCAATGGGTTCCTGGTGAAGATGGGCTGATGCAGCTTCAAGGTTTGGAGAAAGTGGTGGTTCTGCTTTGACCACCAGGCTCGCTGCCTGGCCTACTACTTGGGTAAGCTTCACCTGGCCAGTATGAGCCTTCAGGGCCCTGGAAGAGTCTACTCCACAGGCCTTCCCTGCAGACACTTAGGCATGCCCAGCCTCTCTCCTTCTCTCTTAGGCCCACAAGTCTGGATCTGCACCCCCTTCCTCCTTTGGAAATCCAGAACCTTGAACCCTCTACCCACCTTGGTAGCCATGGATAACATTTTTGTAAAATTCTGGCTCCCCACCCACCTGCTTCCTAAAATACCCAGGAGCCTTCAGAACTAACATTGTCAGTACCTTCCCCCATCCCCAACATCTGGGAGTCCAGGCCCCTCGTGATTTTTCACAAGGGAATCAATGATTCTGATCTTTCCTTGAGGCCCTTCTCTTTTCAAGGACCAAAGCACATGGGAACCTGGGATTCCAACTTCATCCCCCAGGCTTGTCCAGTCCCCACACCAGTCTCCCATTTACTATCAACACACACTTTCCAACTATAGAACTTCAGGGACCTTCAGACTGTCACCATGTTCCTCACCCCACCCCAGTCTTGACCCTAAGACACACACACCTCTCATTGACTCTGTTTTTCCTTCATCTCCCTCCATCAGACAAGGAAAAGTCCAAGCTCAAATGCAACACTGACTTTCAGGATATCAAGGAAGTCTATTTTGACCACCTACGCTGCACCTTCAAGACGAAGCCCATGCTGGGTGCTCACCTGACCTGGTCAGAGCCCCTGCAGTCAAGTCTTACCTTGTCCCCTGCAAAGTCCACCCATAGTCCCCATTGTCAGGGCACTCCACCCAGCACATAGAGCAACAGGGCATTTCACCGTGGGGACCAAAAAATTATGAGCTCTGTCCCTGATCCTCTGCTACTATTTCTGCTCTTGGAGCAAAAAATTTACAGCAAAAAGTTGGCACACTTTGATGCCAATGTGGGAATAAATGAATGCAGAGAGCAGGGGGAATGCTGGGGGATTCTGGGAGCATCTAGAGGAGATGGTGGTTTCAGCTTCTGCCCATACTCACCAAATGGGGGTGAACCCCAAGCCACATCATATTTATTTTTCTCTAAGATCTCAGGAATTGTAACTTCTAGAACAGGGTAGTGCCAGAAATTTAAATGTTGGCAAATGATACAGTATTTAGGAAGAACTATGGAAAGCAACCAGTTGGGACATTAGGAAAGTGATTTCTTTCCACCAGCCACAGTTTCTTCATTTGCAAAATGGGCACACTTCAACCCTTTTCCTTAGAGTTAAGAAAGTTAAAGATAGATAATGGATGTAAGGGATTTACTGAATTTGGGCATGGCAAGTAAGTCCTCAGTAAATGGGTTGTAGACACTAGATTTCCCCAGTAACAGACCAGGAAGATCTACATTTTAGGGAGGGGAAATTTGAATGGGTAGATTTCTAGAATATGAGAAGGTAGGCTGGGGAAAGAGAACATGGGTACTCCATTTAAATTTCTCTTGCTCCCAAAATTTAAAGCCCCTTCCTTTGTTAATTTATTGAATCCTCATAACCCAGTGAGGTAGGTAGCATAATTTAGAAAGACAGACAGGGAAAGCGATTCAGAGAGTTTAAGTAACTTGTCTAGTACCACACAGCCTGTAGAAGTAGCAAGGCTGGGATTCAACCCATATGTTCTCCTGACCACCTGCACTCCACCACTTCTTCCAGAGCCCCAATCATTGCCTGACATGCTGTGTCAAAACTTATAAACACCTGGTGGCAATGAGCCAGGAAGCCATAAGCATTTGGATGGACATCATTGTGACTGTGGCGGATGAGAACTGTGTAACCTGAGTTGCCCCACCATTGGGTCTACTCACTTTCTGAAAGCACAGACCCACTGCTTTGGAACTCTAGGAATTCTGCTAGTGCTTCAGTTGGGCTGGCACTACCACAGGTGTTTTGGGTTTCATATGCCTTCTTCCAACAGAAATCCATCCCCTGTGGCACTGCTCAGCATGAATATTTTGGAGGGGGTTTGGATGGGAAGTAACTATTTATTGGTGCTCTTATGATACCAAATTAAAATTGGAGGAAAAACTGGTTGTTGTGGTTTCCAACTCAGCTGTCCTGGGTCCCTTGACACTTAGGCATTACATCTGAATTACGTGTACCTTGGAAAGCCAAGCTTCCCACAGCCAGCTCTCAGCTTCTTAAGAATGGAGAACTTCGACGCTAAGATCAGGACAGGGAGAGGGAGGGAGGGAGGAAGGCATGCATTCTTAGACTTGGGTAATTTTGTATTTTTAGTTTATGGCCCCACCTACTTCTACAGTTTTTGATTTGACTGGGATCTTGGCAATTTCTAGAAGCTCCTAACCTCATGACTTCCAGGCCCTGGCACATGTCTATTCTCTCTGCTCTGCTCTTAACCATCTAGCCCCTCATTCTAGTTAGAAAACCATTCCTGAATCCTCTGGCTGACCCAGGCTCTTACCCTTGAGCTCCCCTGACCCATCCCTGAAACCCTCAGGTCATCACTGATGATAGATCTACTCTAATAGACTTGGAGCTTCATGAGAGCAGAAATAGGGCTGGCCTGGTCACTTTTATGTCCCCAGCACCACAGGACACATTTTATCCATGAAAGCGAAAGAAGAAAAACCCCAAACACGTCCCTTTACTTCTCAGTCTTTGTTCATATTGTTTGCTTAGGCACCTTTCCCTATTCCACCAATTCCTACTCATCATTTAGGTCCTGGATGTTTCCTTCTCCAAGAAGCCCCCTTTGATTCTGATAGATGCATCAGATGCTTCCTCTGGGCTTCCGATACCAGCCTTGATTACTCATCATGGCCTTGACTGTTCTGGGTCATCACTGATAAGTGTATTTCAGAGATAGGAAGTGGAGCTGTCTCAGTCACTACTGAGTCCTTGACACACAGCAAAGGGTCAAGTGCAAACTAGTGTTGAGGGAGAGTCTGATGCTTGAATCAATTGATGAGGAAAATATGAGAACTGGGGACAGTGGGGAACAAGGCCGAGAAAAGAGTCAAATGCAGACTGTAGTAAACCACAGGAGATGGCTGATTGCAAGGGCAACTGTCATCTATCTGTCCATCTATAGAAAGCATGCATGAGAACTCAAAAAATTACCACCTGAAGCTCTTTCACAAAGTAACAGACACCTTTGGCTATGGAGAGCCATATATCATAATTTACACCCATACTGATAATTCAGTCATCAAGAGAATATGTGTCTACTTCCTGGGTAAGATACTTAAAAATAATTTTAGTCAGATACAAGAAATAATCATGTTGATACTTCAAAGGAATAGAGGCAAATGAAGAGTCTGTTTGGGTAGCCCTCACCATCAGTTTTGTTTCTAAGGTGCTGAGACCTGGGTTTCCACCGGTGCCTGATTGCTCACCTGCCTGGCTGTGGTGGGTCACAGGTCACCAGGGGAGAACAAATGGAGGGGTAAAGCACTGTATGGGTATGGGGGGGTCTGCCTTTGGCGTTCACAATCCCTCACCCAACTGGGAGCCCCACACTGATAGCTGTGCCCCAAAAGACTCACAAGGACAGAAGAGGCAGAGACATGCATGGCTGCCCTCAGCTCAGTGATCCTGGAGGGACTGTGCACAGTTCAGGGTCATATTTCATCACTGACCACAGACCCTGCTTGTGGAGGAGGCAACTGGGACCCTTAAGTGCAGAGGGGCTGCTTAGATAACAGAGGCTGTGTGGGGTGGGATCAATGTGGGGGGTTGGGATGGGGTCGAGGTACATAATGGGGAGGGCAGTGAGGGCTTCACAGAGGCAGGAGGCACCTTCAGGGGCCAGACCAGCCTGGCTGTGGGTCAGGACCCAGTAAAGAGAGGGTGGGTGCTCCTGGGAGCCTGGGACTCCAGGCTGGGACAGCAGGGTTTAGAATAAGCTTTTGGGGACCAGAGCAGCAGCCCCTGACCCACTCCCTTTTGTCTTGGGAGAGGCCAGGGGCCGGCTCAGGTGGGCATGTGAGCCTCAGAGGGTGAGGGCCCAAGTGAGCTTCCCTGGTTCTTGGAACCGAGAGGGTCAGGGGTCACCCTGTGCGCTGTGACCTGTGGGGAGTGTGTGGAGAGCTGAGCAGGCAGCTGGAGGGAAAATGTGTTGGGCATGGCAATGCCCAGAGATGCAGAGGTGCAAGGAGGTCATTCTGGGTCAGTTTCCAATGACCTGCTAGACAGGTTTGAGGTTCTGTGTCTCTGAGAGGTGACCGGGCACCCAGTCTCTAAACCCTTGCTTTTCCTGTGTGTTTTGGGCAGAACCCCAGTCACATCTGTCTGCACCTAGTGATGCACGAGGTCCCTTGGATGTGGGCTCAATGCCCAGGGGTCACATTCTGCCTGCTGCCCTTTCCCCACTTCATCATTGTCCTCATCACCACCAGTCAGAACTGAGTGGGGATGCCCAGCACAACATGTCTGCGACCTGGTAAAATAGCACGTGCTCTTTTTCTTCCTCTCGAGGTGGGCTGACTGGTGCCAATGAAAGGGAGAGTCCCAGCCATTAGGGTTTGATGGTCACTTGTCCTCACAGTTCCACTGTTCCACACAGAGTCCCTGGCTCGCCCTCTCAAGCCCTGGTCATCACCCCAGAGCCCTTTCTGATTCTTAGAAGGATGGTGGTCCAGCCTCTTCAAACACTTGGCTCCTCACCAAGGTCAGGGAGGATGTGAGGTGGGCATTCTGAAGAGATAGTCGCTTCTAGATGGGGGGTCTAGAGAGTAAAGAGAGGCAGCACCCAACTGGGCTTCCTTCCAGCAGTGGCTCTACTGACAGCTGAATGTCCATCAGTCCCCACTCAGCCCCTGGGTGCTCTGGAGGTCTGGGAGGGGGGTGACTTGTCCATGAGCCTCGGTCCCTCAGCTGTAGCCTGCTGTGAAGGTGGGCTCAGGAGGGTCCCATCCCACTGACTGCTGGTCAATGTGCCCTCCCTTTCCCCAGGCTCAGGTGCAACCACATGGTCACATGGCAGGTGGCCCAGGGTGGTGCCCAGACTGAACCTGGGTTAGGAGGGGAGGTGGGGGTTGCCAGGCCCTCAGGGTGGAGCATAGGGTGCCACGGGAGGCTGCTGCCTCATCACAGAAAATTGGGCCAGTGGCTGCCCTGCTGGGCAAGAGAGGGGAGTGAGTAGGCCAGCATTGTCATTTCACCTGCCATGATGCTCACAGCCAGTGCAGTGACAGGCAGGGAGGCCAGCAGACCTGGTCCTATTGATGGAGCTGCCATGTTGTTCTGGGGCCAAGGTCTCCTGGGCTCTAAGTAAGTGGGCCTCTGCGACTTGGAAGTTCGCAGGATAGAGGAGAAGCTGAGCTTCCTGGCCAGGAGGAAGGAAGTGTGGTTGCAGACCATGCAGACAGACAAGGCAGGCAAACAAGCACAGTAGGGAGTGAGGGCTATGTAACCCACAGAGGCTGGCCAAGAAGGAGATAGTGTCATCTGAACTATGAGTGTCCCTGCGCCCAATAGTCACCCGAATGATCAGGGCACTCATAGGACAGAGCTCTTCTCTGCTGATCTGAACTTTGAGGAGCGACAGCTGTGCCCATTATAGGGCCAAGGAGGGCACTGAAGCCTTGAAGGAGGACATGCAGGGAGGTGGAAAGACAGGCAGGACTGGAGGAAGGCAGCAGTGTGGGTGCGACTAGGGCCCTGTCCTAAGGCCCAATCAGGAAGAGGGTGGCCGTTTCTGAGATACTCAAAGCAGGGAACATGAGGTGGCCCCACTGCAGGCTCTGGGATGCTGCCCTGTGTGTGAAGACACAAGGCTGTCCCCAGGATGAGAGATGTCAGGACTAGAAATCCCCCATCAGCATGCAAATAAGCACCTCCCTTGTTGAACTCCCATTCTTGCCTGCCCTCTGGGTTTGACCAGTGTGACCCAGCATGAAGCCCAAGCCTTGGCCCTGGCCCGCTCCAGCAGATCCAGCTCCTGGGAGAGAAAGCAGGGGCTGAGAAGGGCCTTGTGGCAGTGTGGGAGCTGTACCAGGGCAGGAAGCACACTGTGTGGCTGCTGCTGAATTTAGAATGTAAGTATGTTTGTCTCTTTCTTTGTGTGTGTCTACTGCTCTTAATTCATGGATAAATATTAGGAAACAATCTCTGGAAACCTTCATCTGGGGGTGGCCCAGCTCGTCCAGCAGACTGGAGGCCATCCCTGTGGGGTGGTGGGACTGGGGTCTGGCCATGTGTGCAGGGTGAGGCTGTCCTGCCAGGGCTCCTTGGATGAATGACAGAGGTGGCCAATAGGAGAGTGACTTGCCCAAGAAGCACCACTAACTGGCAGAGTAAGGTTGGAGCCCATCTGCCTCTCTCTCTCTCAAGGCCAGCCCTTGACCTTCCTGGGGCTGGTGAGCCAGAACAGGCCCTGAGCAGAGCAGAGAGGGTAGGGAATCTGGTGTGAGGTGAGGTGTGAGATCAGGACCCCAAGACTCCTGACCTAAATTCTGCTGCTCTGACCTCTGGATGGAGCCCTTGCTCCTGGATCTGGCTGAAGGTGGGGTCACACACATTGCCCTGGGGACTGAGGGCCTGTTTAGCCAATGTTTTAGACTTAGGGAAGGGTGGGGTCGAATTCCAGGGTGTGGTTGAGAGTACTCTGTGGTCCCAGGACCTCACTGGAAGAAACCGCTTCATCACCTCAGCCTAGTCTCAGCTTAAATGGAACTGTCCATGGGCTTCACTCTCTTCCCTGGGGAGCTTTTTCTGGGGACCCAAGGCATTCTGACTTGTGTCCCGGCCTGGGAGCTGCTAGGGGTCATCTGAAAGACAGGCTTGCAGTAGAGCTCCAGCTCAGCATCCATGTCAGGGTCCGGGAAGCGAGGACCCACTGGCCAGATCTTGTCCCAGAGGAAGGACAAGCCGGCCTGCTGCTTCACAAAGAACGAGGAAGGGCTCTGAGCTGCCTGGTGTCCGAACCCTGCAGGGAGGGCACTGCTGACAAGGGAGAACCTGAAACGGCCAGTGGGATGGTGATTGTCAGAGCCTACCTCACTCTATGCATCCCATCTGGTAGCAGGTGTGGGTGACAGGTCCCTGCAGAGGGCCCTAGGAGAAGGTGCCCACAGCCCCCTGCCCTCC
>PVJL010015038.1:0-25807 GCA_004026885.1 Lyroderma lyra | reverse complement strand
CTGAAGTTGCGCAAAATCTCATCCTTAACACAAGTCCTAAACTTACCTCTGTACGACTCACAGGGTCTCTACTGCCGACTGCATGGCATTCTGGAACTCACAATCACGACAGTTGTATTGTCTTGTGATTGGTTCTGGGGCCGCAAGACATCATAGCGCTTGATACAGGCTCGGGGCCCCGATTGGCTGGCCCTGCCACTGTGAATGTCGCGGTCAGCCCATATTCTGATTATAGGTCCCTGGCGCCTTCCTCTTTCTATTGCGGACCGTGGGTGCACACTGGAAGTGCTGTCCTCTCGCATCACCATTGGGCTCCGGTGGGCCACGGGTGCTCCTGTTGGCTCTGAAACGCTGCTCCAAGCTGCTGATCTCTCCCAGGTCCTTAGGTTTTCAAATGGAAAATTTTGATGCATCACTTCATACCTATTTCAAGGCATTGCTAGGCCCACGATAAACCATAGTAAAAGGGTGGTTTCTTCTGGAAAATTACATACATACTTTTATCTGTTTTACCCTATACATAGTGGTTGTGTGGGTGCGACCAAAATACATGAAGAACAGGCAGCTCTTCTCTTGCCGAGGAATTTTAGTCGTGTATAACCTTGAACTCACCTTACTGTCTCTCCGTAGGTTCTGTGAGATAGGTGAGCGTTCAATTAGCAGGGGAATCCGCTTCTTTAACTGTACTCACAACACTGTCTTGAACTGTTTCCCTAAATGAAGAAGGGAGGCAGCAGAATGTGGGGACAGCAAGCACAGAATGCACTTTGAGTATGTTTTACAATTGACTGTTCAAATTACTAGAGTGTATGTGCATGCATGCCTTCTAGAATATTTAAAATAGAAGCCTCTGCTACTTTTTTAAATTTATGTTTTGTATTCTACTCAGAATTAAAATAAGTATTTTAGAAATACTCTTACACAACTAAAATACAGAATGGAAAATGGGGATAATGGGAAAAACAGACTCATTCACACTATTAAGCATTTCATAGGTGGTTGTCGTTTGGGGACTGGGAGGAAGGAAGGATGTGGCTGGTACATGTGTTTGGTATTTTTGTGTGAATTCATCCTCTCAATCCTGATCTGATAACTGTAAATAGCTTTGAGATTTGATAAGTTATTTTTGAAAACATGAGAGAAAATTGAGTAGTGAGATCTATATTGAGTATGTGAATAGACTATGTGAGTTCAGTCCCCATTGCTTCTTCTAGGTAAATGGAAGGTTGAAAACCATTTTTGATGATCTCAAAGGCCAATGTGGTGGTAAAAATTTAAAAAAAGAAAAAGAAAAAAGGAATCAGTATTAAAACTATCCCAAACACAATACCTAACTCAAGGATGAACCTAACCCTAAACTTAGTCACAAGTGAACCGTAAACCCAAACCTAACCCTAACTTTCAATGGAACTCATAATGGAATCTTATCATTATACCTAGCACTAAGTCAAACCCTAAACCTGGCCTGTTCCCTAACCTTAACCATGAACTCAATCACAATGTACACCCAAAACCTTGTCTCAAAGCAAACCCTAAACCTAAACCTAAATCTAAATTTACTAGGAACATGAACCAAGAACATAAACAAAATCCCTAAGCGTAACCCCAAACCAAACCCTGGGCGTCAACATCATCTTGGCCCTCACCCTAACCAGCACCTGATCATAAACTTAACCTCACTACTAACCTTATCTCTAATCACCATCCTAACTGAAATGTTCACCCTTACCCTAAACCTAAGCCTAACTGGAGTCCTAAACCTAAACATACACCTAATATTTAAAACTAATTTTAACCAAAAATCGAACTTCAAACCTCACTCTAACCCTCATCCTACCCCTTCACTCAATCGTACACCAACCATAACCCCAGCATATAACCTACAAAGAACAGTAAACCTAATCCCAATTTAAAAGGAACCCATGACAAAATGTTCAGCCTAAATTTAACACTAACCTTAACTTGAATCACAAACTCAACCCAAACCTCAGCCCTTTCCTTAAATGTAAACATAACCAGAAGTCTATCCATACCACTATTCACAAACTCAGCATTAACCCTAAACCTAGAGTGTAAAATGAACCTAACACTATCCTTACACTTAATTAAAAACCTAACCGCAAACCTAAACCTAAGTCGTTACAATTTCATTATCAATTTACATCCTAATCTCACAATTAATTCTAATCCTACACTAACCCTAACCATCATGACTAAATCAATTCTGAACCCAAACTCATTCTAACACTTACCCTAACTTGAAGCTTACTGAAAACTTAATCCTAAGTGTCATCCTATCCCTAAATGGTAACATAACCCTAACCCCACACTCGTTCCAAACTCAAAACCTAACCTTAATCTTAACTTAAAACATAACCATTAACATAACTGTCAACCTAACCCTAACCCGAGCCCTTACTCTAACCCTAACTTCCTACCCAATTTAGAGCCAATCCCTGCCTCAAAGCAGACCCTAACACAATACTTCTTACCTAGCTCTCAATGGAACCATGAATATAACAAACACACATTAACGTAAGCACAAAATCTAACCTTAAAAACAATCAGACCTTTTGTTCTACTGATAACCTAATAATAAAATCAAAACTAACCTTATCTTTAACCCTTAGCCTACTCAAAATCTAAACAGTAATGTCTACCTAAAGCTATACCTAGGCTGACCTACAGCCCTTATTTTAGTCTTAAACCTACACCACTTAATTAAAAACTAAAAAACAAAACATCAGGACAAATGGAACAAAGTTGGGGCAACAAGAAAGAAACAACAATAAACAAAAAAAAAAAAATAAAAGAAATAAATAAGTAATGGCCACAGGAAATCCTCACATATTGATCATCACTCTAAATGTCAATGGACTGAACTCACCAATAAAAAGACACAGAGTAGCAGACTGGATTAAAAAACAGCATGCATCCATATGCTGTCTCCAAGAAACACACCTCAGCTGTAAGAACAAACACAGACTCAGAGTGAAAGGATGGGATACAATATTCCAAGCAAATGGTAACCAGAGAAAAGCAGGAGTGGCCATACTGATATGTGATGAAATAAAAACTAAAAAAAATAACTTCAAACCTTACTCTAACCCTAAACCTAACCGTTAACATAATGATAACCATAGCTAGTTACCTGAAACTAACATGGTTTCTAACTTCATCAGAAACTAAACACACACCCGAAATCTACCCATTACATAACCCTTGCCTTCCCTTAAACCAAATTCTAGACCTAACCCTAACCCTAATCATAGGAGTAACTGAAAATGAAACCCGAACTTCAAAAGTCAATATAACCTTAATCTTAACCCTAATTCTAATGATCAGCTTAACACTAAACCTAACTTTAATTATAACTCTGACTCTAACTGATACCACCAACCTAAAAAGAGCAATAACCCTAAACCTCAGTCCAACACAAACCCTAATTTGTATTTTAAACCTAACCTCAATGCTGAGAAGAAACTTAACACAGGGGCTGAGGGACCTATACTTTGACAAACACAAGATGTTAAAAGAAATTGAAGGAGGCACAAAGAAATCCAGATATTTTATGTTCATGAATGGGACGAACATGAACCTCATTAAAATGGTCATGTTACACAAAGCAATGAACAGATTTATTGCCATCCTAATTCCAATGAAAGTTTTTCGAAAAATTTGAAGAAAAACATCAACAGATTTGTATGGAATCTAAAAAGACCCCATAGAGATGGAGAGAGATAAGATGGCGACTGGAGAGGAGGTTCCTAAAGCCTCTCCCAGAAAACACAATTGAACAGCCATCCAGGAGCCAAGAAAGAGGACCGTGAGTGACAAACCGGCTGGTGAGAAATCCACAAATCACAAGTAAACACCTGAAGGCTGGCGAGAAGGTGGCGAGTCAAGGAGAGGGAAGGGAGCAGACACGGACCACGTGGGACACGATTCCTGCTGACTATTCAGAGCTGCGCAGTTTGGGGGAGGGGAGAGAGACTGGGGAGCTGGGGACGGAAGGAGTTTGGGAGCCAGCCTCTGGAACTTTTGAGTGGTAGAAGGGCTGAGCGAGGACTCTGAACTGCAAAGATAGCAACCTAGCTCTAAGCCCCCTGGAGACCTACACAGGGCTGCAGTTCCTGTTCCCAGCCTGCTGCAAAGGTGACCCTGCTGTCTCAGGCCAGGCCCACAGCTTTGGACTTATGGAGCGGGCACTTCCTCGTGCACCCCAGAGTTCTGAAAGCAGTGTGAGCCTTTAGACAGCCAGGTACTGAATCAGGGCTTGGAAGAAAGACTGGTTTGATTTGCTAGCATTCCCAGCAAAGGGCAAAAGGCAGAGCTGCTTTGGAAAGCCTTTTGTTGGCCTCTCCCCAGGATATATACGTATAGCCTCCAAACGCAGTAGGAGATCAGAAACAAGAAACAAACCGCCCCCTGTCCCCCAAAATTTGACCCCCAGTGCCACCTAGTTTCTGCCCTACAGCAAGACACCAAAAAAGTAATAATCTGGGCACTGAATATAAAGCCCTCATGTCAAAGAGGAAGAATCCAGCGGACAGGATGAATTCCTTAGATACTAAAAATCCTCAGAAAAAACATGAAATTCACCTAGAAGATAGCCTGTTACAACTAGAAGGGAGTCACTTAAGTGACTGAGAACTTAAAGCAGCCATTACAAAGGCTGTGAGAGAAATGAAAACCTATTGGCAGAACACCATACCTGAGATAAATAATATAAAAAAGGATATAAATGACATAAAAAAGAAGTTTGTGAACAAAAAGTACAATTCAACAAAGAAATTCAAAACATAGAAAGATTGAGACGGAAATACGAGAAATAAATAATACCATAAAAGAAGTGAGAAATGAAATAACTGCCATAGGAAACAGGACCAACCAGATGGAGGAAAGAATTAGTGATATTGAAGACCAGAACATGGAAACAGCTCAGAAAGAGGAAGAGAGGGAATATAGAACCCAAGGGATTGAAAGAACTCTGCAAGAAATATCTGACTCCATGAGACAAAACAACATGAGGATAATAGGAATAGACGAGGGGGCAGAGCAATCTACAGAGAGCATACTCAAACAAATCAAAGATGAGAAGTTTGCAAACCTATGGAAAGATCTGGAACCCCAAGTTCAAAAGAAAACAGGTCCCCCAGATACCTGGAACCAAACAGATCTTCTCCAAGACACATGGTACTAAAGATGTCCAAAACTAAAGACAAAGAGACAATTCTCAAGGCAGCCAGGGAAAAAAGAACTATAACCATTAGAGGAAAACCCATCAGGCTGGCATCAGATTTCTGGACAGAAACTCTATAAGCAAAGAGGGAGTGGAACCCAACATTCAAAAATTTAAAAGAGAGAAACTTCCAGCCAAGAATAAATTATCCAGCAAAATAAACTTTCAGATATGAAGGTGGAATAAAGACCTTCTCCGACAAACAGAAGCTGAGGAAATTTGCCAGCACGAAGCCAGCATTCGAAGAAATACTGAAGGAGGCTCTTCAGCCTGAAACAAAACTGCAGGAAAAATGAAACAAAGTTGGGGCAACAAGAAAGAAACAAAAATAAACAAATAAACAAACAAACAAAAACAAAGAAAGAAATAAGTAATGGCCACAGGAAATCCTCACATATCGATCACCACTCTAAATGTCAATGGACTGAACTCACCAATAAAAAGACACAGAGTAGCAGACTGGATTAAAAAACAGAATGCATCCATATACTGTCTCCAAGAAACACACCTCAGTTGTAAGGACAAACACAGACTCAGAGTGAAAGGATGGGATACAATACTCCAAGTAAATGGTAACCAGAGAAAAGCAGGAGTGGCCATACTGATATCTGATGAAATAAACTTCAAGTTAAAAAATATAGTAAAAAATAAAGATGGTCATTACATAATGATAAAAGGTACAATGCAACAACAAGAAGACTTGACAATAATCAACACGTGTGCTCCCAACCAGAATGCACCAAAATATACAAAGAAACTATTACAGACTTAAAAGGAGAAAATGCTGAAAACACAATCATAGTGGGGGACTTAAACACCCCATAACAGCCATGAATAGATCATCCAAACAGAAAATAAATAAGGAAATAACAGCTCTAAATGACACATTACAGTGTGACATTTACAGGACACTTCATCCAGCAAAAAGAGACTACACCTTCTTTTCTAGTGCTCATGGAACATTCTCAAGAATAGACCATATGCTGGGATGCAAAAGTAGCCTCAGCAAATTCAACAGGATCGAAATCATACCAAGTGTATTCTAAGACCACAAAGCTTTGAAATTGGAGATAAACGGTAAAAGGAAAGAAGAAAAGGCCTCATATACATGGAGATTAAAGAATAGCTTATTAAAAAAGGACTGGATAAAAGAACAAATAAAAGATGAGATGAAAAAATATATAGAAACTAATGACAATGAAAATAAAATGTATCAGAATTATTGGGTCACAGCAAAAGCGGTAATAAGAGGGAAATTTATATCATTACAGGCCTATCTTAAGACACAAGGAAAATCACAAGCAAACATCTTAGCATCCCATCTTAAAGAACTCGAAAAAGAAGAGCAGACAAAACCCAAACTCAACAGAAGGAAAGAAATAATAAAAATTAAAGCAGAGCTAAACCAATTAGAGAACAGAAAGACAATGGAAAAAATTAATGTTACGAAGAGATGGTTCCTTGAGAAAGTCAACAAAATTGACAAACTCCTGGCGAGACTAATCAAAGGACGAAAGGAAAGGACACAAATATCCAAAATTAGAAATGAAAGGGGAGAAATTACCACTGATACCACAGAAATACAAAGGATTGTAAGCAAATATTACGAAGGACTTTATGCCACGAAATTTAAAAACCTAGAAGAAATGGACAAGTTTTTACAAATTATAGCCTACCAAGACTGAACCAAGAAGAGCTGGACATTCTAAATAGACAAGTAAATAGCAACGAGATTGAAATGACTATACATAATCTCCCTAAAGGCAAAAGCCCTGGACCAGATGGTTTCACCAACGAGTTCTACCAAGCATTCAAAGAAGAATTAATGCCTATCCTCCTCAGACTCTTCCAAAAAATTGAAGAGGAAGCAATGCTTCCTAACTCATTTTATGAGGCCAACATTTCTCTACTACCAAAGCCTGGCAAAGACAACACAATAAAAGAAAACTATATACCATTATCTCTGATGAACACAGATGCGAAAATCCTGAGCAAAATATTAGCAAACAGATTACAACAATGCATCAAAAAGATCATACATCCTGATCAATTGGCATTCATCCCAGGAGCACAAGGATGGTTCAACATATGAAAATCAATCAATGTGATACACCACATAAACAAAATCAAAGATAAAGACCATACGGTCATTTCAATTGATGCAGAAAAAGCTTTCGACAAGGTACAACATCCATTTATGATCAAAACACTAAATAAAATAGGTATAGAAGGAAAGTACCTCAACATAATAAAGGCCATATATGAGAGACCCTCGGCTAACATCATACTGAATGGGGAAAAGCTGAAAGTTATTCCCCTAAAATCAGGAACAAGACAGGGATGCCCCCTGTCACCACTGTTATTTAATATAGTACTGGAAGTTCTAGCCATAGCAATCAGGCAAGAGAAAGGAATCAAAGGTATCCAAATTGGGAAAGAATAGGTCAAATTGTCACTATCTGCGGATGACATGATCCTTTATATGAAAAATTCCAAAGATTCCACCAGGAAACTATTAGAAACAATTAATGAATATAGTAAAGTTGCAGGATACAAAATCAATGTACAAAAATCAACAGCATTCTTTATACAAACAACGAATCCACAGCAAAAGAAATGAGGGAGTCAATTCCTTTGGTATCACAACAAAAAGAATGAAATACCTGGGAATTAACTTAACAAAGTACGTGACAAACTTATACACAGAGAACTATAAGACACTTTCAAAAGAAATTGAATCAGACTTTAAGAGGTGGAAAAATATCCCCTGTTCATGGACAGGAAGACTTAACATTGTTAAAATGGCCATTTTGCCCAAAGCAATCTACAGATTTAATGCAATACCCATCAAAATCCCACAAGCATACTTTCATGAAATAGATAAAAGAATTATTAGATTTATTTGTTTTTTTTTATTTTTTTATTTTATTTTATTTTTTTTTAATTCATTTTTATTGTTAGACTTAATGGGGTGACATCTGTTAGCAAGGATTACATAGGTTTCAGGCATATAATTTTGGAATCATAAAAGACCGCGAATTGCCAAAGCAACACTACATAAAAAGAATAAAGCTGGTGGCATTACACTTCCTGACTTCTATTAATATTACAAAGCATCAATAGTCAAAACAACTTGGTACTGGCAGAAGAAGAGAAATAGAGACCAATGGAATAGAACTGAAAACACAGAAATAAACCCACAAATATATGGACAAACAATTTTCCATAAAGGAGCATAAAACTTACAATGGGGAAAAGACAGCCTCTTTATTAGGTGGTGCTGGGAAAACTGGAAAAACATATGCAAAAAAAGGAACCTGAGCTGAGAACTCTCTCCACATACAAAAATTAACTCAAAATGGATTAAAGACCTTCATATAAGACCTCAACAATAAGCTGTATAGAAGAAGACATTGGTACTAAACTTATAGTCCTAGGACTCAAGGAAGACTTCATTAACCTGTCCTCTAAGGCAAGGGAAGTAAAAGCAAAAATAAATGAATGGGACTATATCAAACTAAAAAGCTTCTGCACAGCAAAAGAAACCATCAACAAGGCAAAGAGACAGCCAACTGAATGGGAGAATATATTTGCCAATAACGCATCAGATAAGGGTCTAATATCTAAAACATATGAAGAACTAATAAGACTTCACAACAAAAAAACAAACAACCCAATTGAAAATTGGGCAGAAGAACTAAACAGACACTTCTCCCATGAAGAAATACAAATGGCCAGCAGACATATGAAAAAATGCTCATCCTCATTAGCTATCAGGGAAGATACCACCTAAAACCTGTGAGAAAGGCTATTATCAACAAGACAAGGAATAACAAGTGCTGGAGAGGATGTGGAGACAAAGGAACTCTGGTACACTGCTGGTGGGAGTGCAAACTGGTACAACCACTGTGGAAGGCAGTGTGGAGGTTCCTCAGAAAATTGGGAATGGAGCTACCATTTGACCCAGCAATCCCTCTTCTGGGGATCTACCCAAAGAATTTGAAAAACTTTGTCCGCAAAGACTTATGTACCGCAATGTTCATTGCAGCACTGTTCACAGTAGCCAAAACATGGAAACAGCCAAAGTGCCCTGCGACACATGACTGGATAAAGAAGCTGTGGTACATATACACGAAGGAATATTACTCAGCTGTAAGAAAAGATGAAATATTGCCATTTGCGACAAAATGGATGGACCTGGAGATCATCATGCTAAGTGAAATAAGCCAGACAGAAAAAACAAAGAACTGCATGATTTCACTCATACGCAGAATATAAAACTGAAAGCAAAGGAAAAAAGAAATGAACAAATAACCATAGACACAATCGATAGTTTAATGTTTATTTGGGGACGAGTGGGTTAGGGAGGGAAGAATGGGGATGGGGTGGGAGAGGATGTGCCGAAGCATAATATATGGTGATTGAAAGAGAATTCACATTAGGTGGTGAACTTATTATACAAGAAGTTAACAATGCACTGTAGAATTGTATACCTGAAACCTATGTAATCCTTGCTAACAAATGTCACCCCAATAAAAAAAAATAAAAAAAAAAATAAAAAGCACATAAATAATTATATTTACCTAAAGTAAAAAAAAAGTAAAAGAAAAAGAAATGTATGTAAGTAAAAAAAATAATAATAAAAAAAATAAAAAGACCCATAGAGCCACAGGCATCCGAAGGAAAGAAAAATAATGTTGAAGGTTTCACTCTCCGTGACTTCAATCTATAACACACAATGACAGTAGTATAAGCAGCATGGTATTTGCAGAAGAAGAGGCACACACACAAACCAATGAAAAAGCACTGAAAATCCAGAAGTAATCCCACATATATATGTAGAGATCGTTTTTTCCAGAAAGCCAAAAATATAACATGAAGCAAAGGAAACATTTTACATAAATGGTGCTGGGGCATAGAGAAAATCACATGCAAAAGAATGAAACTAGACTGGCAGTTTTCACCATATACCAAAATCAACTCAATCTGGACCAAAGACCTAAACATACTACCAATAATGATAAATTGCATAGAAGAAAGTGTAGGACCCAAACTTGTAGACCTTCCTTCAGAAAGAGTTTTATGAATGTTACCTCAAAGGCAAGGGAAGTGAAAGTCAAAAAAATGAATGGGACTGTTCCAAACTTAAAAGCTTCTGCACAGCAAAAGTAACCATCAAGAAAGCAAAGAGGCTACCGACAGAGTGGGAGAAGACATTTGCAAGCAATGACTGAAAGGGCTTAAAATCTAAACTATATAAAGAACTCCTAGAACTCAACACCAGACAAACAATCCGATTAAGACATGGGCAGAGGACTTGAACAGACACTTCCCCCAAGAAGACATATTATTCAAACACCCAAGAGATACATACAAAATGTTTAAGTACACGAGTTACTAGAGAAATGCATGAACTACCACTTCACACCTGTTACTAATAGAAAGGCTATGATCCACAAGACAAGTAATAACAAGTGTTGGAGAGGGTGTGGGAATAAAGAACTCTCATATGCTGCAAGTGGGCATGTCAATTGACACAGCAACTGTGGAAAATAGTACGGAGGTTCCCCTAAATATTAAGAATAATGATACCATACAACCATGCAATCCCTTCTTTTGGTATCCATCCTCCCATTCTGAAAACATGTACCCATAGACACATAGTTACCCCTATGTTCCTTGCAGTACAAGTTATGGTGGTCAAGACATGTCAACAACCAACATGTTCTTCAACAAGTGATTGGATGCAGGAGATGTGGTACAAATACCCAATGAAACAATACTTGCCCAGAAGAAAAAATGAAATACTGCCATTTGTGACAACATGGATGGGTCTGGAGATTCACGGTAAGGCAAAAAAATCAAATAGAAAAAGCTGGGAACCAGAGAACTTCACTCATATTTGGGATGTACAAATGAAAGCAACACAGGAAAATCGAAAGCTCATACATACAGACAACACTTTAGTGGTTACAAGAAAGTAAGGAAAAATAGAGGAGGTAGAAGCAGAAAGGGGTGGGTCAAGTATAGGGGGAAGGAAGAACAGACTCTGGGTTCTGAACGCACAATGCAATATATGAATATAAATTATATATTATAGAAATGCACACTGGAAATGTAATTTTACTAATCAATGTCACAGTAATTAATTTAATACAAAAATAAATAACCCTAACCATAAACCTGGCCTAAATAACAACGGAACCCAAAACCTAATCCTATGCCAACTCCAAAACTAATTTAAAGAAGAACCTCAGCTTAACGATAAACTGAATCCTAACTCTAAATCTCATAATATACTCAAGAAATAATCTCAAACCGAAATCTAACGCTAAACCGAGCCCTAATTGAAAACCTGAGCCTTCCCATAACACTATCCCTGTAAGTAACCCATACTGGCTTTTACTCGAAACCGAACCCCAAATCTGATGGAAAACCTAACCCTGACCTCCAAGCTAAATCTCACCCTAATCCTAAAAACCTAATCATAAACTGAAATTTTCACCGCATCCTAAAACAGACCCTTCTCCTACCCTAACTTAAAACCTAACCCCAATCTCAAAATTCACTCTAAGCCTAACTATATCACTCCCCCTAATCACTAAGTCACCCAAACCCTAACTCCAACCATATGCCTAACTAAAAACCTAACTCTACCCTCAAACTTTACCACACTCTATCAAGAGCCCTTCTACACATTTAACTCTTCTTAATACAATAACCTCATAGCTTCTTCTAACACAATCCAAACTGTAGCCGTGAACCTCACCTGAAACCTAACACATACCCTAACTCAAAGGTGGATCCTTACACTAATCATAACCATAACACTACACATACCTCTCTCTCCCCCACCTTTACATATCCTGAACACTAACCACAATTTCAACAAAATCTCTAACCTCAAAGCTGACTCTGACTAACACCAAAGCTGAAGCTCTGAAGAATCTCATCCTTAACACAAGTCCTAAACTTACAGCTATTCCTCTCCCAGGGTCTCCGCTCCCCACTGCATGGCATTCTGGAACTCACAATCATGACAGTTCTATTGTCTCGTGATTGGCTCTGGGGCCACAAGACATCATAGCGCTTGATACAGCCTCGGGGCCCCGATTGGCAGGCTCTGCCACTGTGACGTCGCGGTCAGCCCATTTCTTATTATAGGTCCCTGGCGACTTCCTCTTTCCATCGCGGAGGGTGGGTGCGTACTGCAAGTGCTATCCTCTCTCATCAGCCTGCGCTCTGGTAGGCCACGGGCGATCCTGTTGGCGCCTAACCGCTGCCCCAAGCGGCTGCTATCTCCTGGGTCCTAAGGTTTTCAAATGGAAAATTTTGATGCATCACTTCATACCTATTTCAAGGCATTGCTAGGCCCCCGATAAACCATAGTAAAAGGGTGGTTTCTTCTGGACAATTACGTACATACTTTTATCTGTTTTATCCTATACATAATGGTTCTGTGGCTGGGACCAAAATATAAGAAGAACAGGCAGCTGTTCTCTTGCCGAGGAATTTTAGTCGTGTATAACCTTGAACTCACCTTACTGTCTCTCCGTAGGTTCTGTGAGATAGGTGAGCATTCAATTAGCAGGGAATCCCCTTCTTTAACTGTACTCACACCACTGTCCTGAACTGTTTTCCTAAATGAAGAAGGGAGGCTGCAGGGGGTGTGGAGAGCAAGCACGGAATGCACTTTGAGTATGTTTTACAAATAAGTTTCAAAATACTAGAGTTGTAAGTGCATTCATGCCTTCTATAATATTTAAATAGAAGACTTTGCTCTTCTTTTTTTATTTGTGTTTTTTATTCTACTCAGAATTAAATTAAGTATTTAGAAATACTCCTACAAAAGCAAAATACAGAATGGAATGTGGAGAAAATGGGAAAAACTGATTCAGGAGAATTATTAAGCATTTCATGGATGATTGCTGTTTGGGGTCAGGGAGGAAGGAAGGAAGCGGCTGATGCTTGTGTTTGCTAGTTTTGTGGTAAGTCCTCCTCTCAATCCTGATCTGATAACTGTAAATAGCTTTGAGATTTGAGAAGTTATTTTTGAAAAACTGAGAAGACTGGGTAGTGAGATCTATGATGAGCATTTGAATAGACTACGTGAGTTCATGACCCATTGTTTCTTCTAAGTAAGTGGAAAGTTGAAAAGCAGTTTTGATGATCTCAAAGGAAACTTGTAGCTTAAACAAAAAGAAGTAAGGAATCAGTATTAATACTATCCCAAATACAATACCTCATTCAAGGACAAACCAGATCCTAAACTTAGTCATAAATAATCCCTAAACACAAACTTATCCATAACTTTCTATATAACTCAAAATTTAATCTTAACCTTATTCCTTCACCTAAGTCTAACCCTACATCTGGCCTGTTCCCTAACCTTAAACATGAACTCAATCCCAATTTACACCCAAACCCTTGAATCAAAGCAAACACTAAACCTAAACCTAAACCTAAAACTACTTCTAACATGAACCATGAACTTAGCCATAATCCCTAAACATAACCTCAAACCTCACCCTGGGCGTAAACATCATCTTGGCCTTCACCCTAACCAGCACCTGAATTCTAATTATAAACTCACAACTAACCTTATCCCTAATCACAATCCTAACTGAAAAGTTCACCCTTACCCTAAATTTAAGCAAAACTTAAGCCCTAAACCTAAATATACACATAAAACTTAAAACTAATTTTAACCCAAAATCAAACTTCAAACCTCATTCCAACCTTCACCCTACCCCTTCACTAAATCGTACACCCAACCATAACCCCAGCAAGAATCCTACAAAGAATACTAAACCTAATCCCAATTTAAAAGTAAACCATAACATAAAGGTAAGCCTAACCTTAACCATAACCTCAAACTTAATCACAAACTGAACCCAAACTTTAGCTCTTACCTTAAATGCAAACATAACCGTAACCCTATCCATACCACTAATCATAAACTCAGCCATAACCCTAAACCTAGACAGTAATATGACCCTAACACTAACCCCATAGTTAATTAAAAACCTAACCTCAAAAACAAACCTACGCCTTTAAAATTTCATTTCAAATTTACATCTTAATCTCAAAATTAATTCTAAACCTACACTAACCCTAACCATAATCACAAAATCAATTCTGAACCCAAGGTTATTCTAACACTTACCTTAACATGAGGCTTACTCAAAATATAATCCTAAGTGTAATCCTGCCCCTAAAGGGAAACACAAACCTTACCCCTCTTTCATACCAAACTCAAAGCCTAACCTTAAACCTAACTTAAACCATAACCCTTAACATAACTGTAAACCTAACCCTAACCCCAGCCCTTACTCAAACCTTAACTTTATCCACAATTTATAGCCAAACCCTGCCTCAAAAATTACCCTAACACACAACTTCTTAACCTACCTCTCCATTGAACCATGACTATAACAAAAAACTTAACCTTAAGCACAAACTCTAACCTTAAACATAATCTTAGCTTTTATTCTACTGCTAACCCTAATAACCCTAATAAATTAATCCTGACCTTATCTTTAACCCTAAGCCTTACTCAAAAGTTAATCCCTAACAACTACCTAAAGCTGAACCTAGGCTTGCCTATACTCCTTATCTTAGTCTTAAACATACACGAACCCTAATTAAAAACTAAAATATAACCTCAAACCTAACTCTAGCACTAACACTAAACATAATGCTAACCATAGCTAATTACCTAAACCTAACATGGTTTCTCACCTAATCAGAAATATAACACTTACCCTATATCTACCCATTACATAACCCAAGCCTTATCTTAAACCGAATTCTAGACCTAACCCTAACCCAATCATAACAGTAATTTAAAGTGAAACCCGGACTTCAGAAGTCAATATAACCCTAATCTTAACCCTGATTCTAATTATCAACTTAACACCAAACCTATCCTAAATCATAACTCTGACTCTAACTGATACCACCAATCTAACCCGAGCAATACCCCTAAAGTTCAGTCTAACATCAACTTTAATTTGTATTGAACCCTAAACTCAATGCTCAGAATAAACTTAACACAGGGGTTGAGGGACCTATTCGCTGAAAACCACAAGACAATAAAAGAAATTGAAGAAGGCACAAGGAAATGCAAAGAAATTTTATGTTCATAGATGGGAAGAATGAACCTCATTAAAATGGTCACGTTACACAAAGCAATGAACAGTTTTAATGCCATTCCCTTCAAAATTCCAATGACAGTTTTTTGAAAAATTTGAAGAATAATATCAACAGATTTCTAGGGAATCAAAAAAGACATCAAATAGCCACAGGCATCCTAAGGGAAAATAAAGAAAGAAAAAAACAAAGGTGGAGGTTTCATACTCTTTCACTTCAATCTATAGCATACAATGACAATAATATAAGCAGCATAGTATTTGCAGAAAAATAGGCACTCACACACCGATGAAAAAGAACTGAAAACCAAAAAATAAGTCCACATATATACGTGGACGTTGTATTTACAGAAAACCAAAAACATACACTGAAGAAAAGAAACCAATATCCATAAATGGTGATGGGTCATATAGAAAACCACATGCAAATGAATGAAACTAGACGATAGTTCTCACCATATACCAATATTAATTCAATCTGGACCAAAGACCTAAACATACTACCAATAATGATAAATTGCATAGAAGAAAGCGTAGGTCCTAAACTTATAGACCTTGCTTCAGAAAGAGTGTTATGAATGCTAACTCAGAGGCAAAGGAAGTAAAAGTCAAAAGAAATGAATGGGACTGTACCAAACGTAAAAGCTCCTGCACAGCAAAAGAAACCATCAAGAAAGCAAAAAGGCATCAGATAAGGGTCTAATATCTAAAATATATAAAGAACTAATAAGACTTAACAACAAAAAAACAAACAACCCAATTGAAAAGTGAGCAGAAGAACTAAACAGACACTTCTCCCACGAAGAAATACAGATGGCCAGCAGACATATGAAAAAGTGCTCATCCTCATTAGCTACCAAGGAAATGCAAATAAAAACCACAATGAGATACCACCTCACACCTGTGAGAATGGCTATTATCAACAAGACAAGGAATAACAAGTGCTGGAGAGGATGTGGAGAAAAAGGAACTCTGGTACACTGCTGGTGGGAGTGCAAACTGGTACAACCACTGTGGAAGAGAGTGTGGAACCTCCACACTCTCTTCCACACACACTGTGGAAGAGAGTGTGGAGGTTCCACAGAAAATTGGGAATGGAGCTACCATTTGACCCAGCAATCCCCTTCTGGGGATCTACCCAAAAGACTTGAAAACCTTCGTCCGCAAAGACTTATGTACACCAATGTTCATCTCAGCACTGTTCACAGTGGCAAAAACATGGAAACAACCAAAGTGCCCTGCGACAAATGACTGGTTAAAGAAGCTGTGGTACATATACACAATGGAATATTATTCAGCTATAAGAAAAGATGAAATATTGCCATTTGCAACAAAATGGATGGAACTGGAGATCATCAAGCTTTGTGAAATAAGCCAGACAGAAAAAAACAAAGAAGTGTATGACTTCACTCATATGCGAAATATAAAACTGAAAGCAAAGAAAAAAGAAATGAAGAAACAAATAACCCATGGACACAATCAATAGTTCAATGTTTATTTGGAGACAAGTGGATTAGGGAGGGGAGAAGGGGGATGGGGTGGGAGAGGAGGGTGGGAATCTAAATATAAGGAGAATGAAAGAGAAGTCACATTAGGTGGTGAAGTTATTATACATCAATTTGACAATGCACTGTAGAATTGTGTGTCTGAAACCTGTGTAGTCCTTGCTAACAGATATCACCCCAATAAGCCTAACAATAAAAATGAATTAAAAAACAAAAACAAGAGCAAAAACATTTATATAGATATGGAATTAGTACTACCCATGTAGAATGTGCATCCTTATTTTTCCTTCACAGATTTGGGCAAAAAGGTACTCATTATACACAGCAAAATATGGTAAACGCTACATTAAAAATGATCTGAGTCCTCCCTTTGTCAATTCTCCCTTGGCTGGTACAGAGCTAGCTAGCATCTTTCTGGATGCAGGAAAGTAAACTCATTACATACAGGATGCCACCTAAGGCATTCGGGCTAATTCTCTCCTTAAGAAGACTGAGGGGGAATGAAATTTATGGTGATGAAAAGAGAACTCACACTCGGTGGTGAACTTATTATACAAGTTGGCGATGCACTGTAGAATTGTACACCTGGAGCCTATGTAATTCTTGCTAACCAATCTCACCCCAATAAGTCTAACAATAAAAATTTATTTTTAAATTGAAAAAATAATAAAATTCCAGTGGGCAACACTGGAAAATGTACAGATGACTAAAGACTAACATGGAAAGTACTCTAACAGAGAAACATACAAGGTGTTAGAGATTGCCGAGGAAGAGATAACTATAACCCAAGGCTTCCCCAGCACAGTGAGAAACAGGAGTACCCACACCAGGCACATACACAGAAGGGTCATGGGCACATGTGGGCATGATGGTGGGTGGCAAGATCAGAGCAGGGAGGTCCTGCACAGTGTTGTGGGGTCTAGCTTTCCCGAATGGACAGATATGAAAGTATTTAAAGCAGGGGAATGGCCATTCTAAAATGCTCATGATAAAATATACATATAGTAGAGAACAGAGTATGAAGTGAAAAATAACGCCACTCTCAGGGTGAAGGGAGGGGTCATTTCTCAAATTTACCTTGAAAATGTCATTGGCTACTACTATCATCCAAAGTCAAGAAGCACTACGTTCTCTCTAACATAACAGTTGTCCCCTATGACCCACCTTGGCTTGCACTGATGATGATGTCAGGTTGAAAGACAATCCAGGATGAAGAATCTACATGTCATAAGAAATTCTAAACCAGAAGAGATGAAAACAAAAGGCCAACCCAGTTCTAATTACCACTTGCCCCTACCCCATTTCTGAGGCCACTTTAAATGCCTGCTCCTTGATAATAAGAAACTCCCCACTGTAGTTCCTGAGACATTATTCCAACTGATGAGCACAGAGCTTTAGGACTCTCTTAGACACCAGGGTAAAGGTGGGTGACAGCTTCCCTCTGTGCACAGTGCCAATGCCTTTGAAAGGCATACAGAGTTTACACAGGACAGGAGACTGGCTGGGGACAAGAGACTGGCTGGTTAAAGGAGAAGGACCTACAAATGGAGGAAACAGTGTGCAAAGGAATGATGGTGCAACCAGAAAATGCTGCCAATACTAGTCCATAAGATGTAAAATTTAACACTTTTAAAGCCTTTAGTAAATGTTTCTTCAACTGCAGTTAAGGGAAAAAGTGAACTGTCATTTCCCACTGATAACATAGAGGGAAGAAAGGAGAAGTTGAGAACAATCCAAGATAACGTCTTCCCAAGGAGAAAGCATGTCAAGGCTTCATTCACAGTGTTGTCTTCTCTCAATAGCCAATGACTCATCATCATTTACACCTGCATATTAAAGAAATGAGAAATGAACCTGGATGATTCAAAAATCAAATTCTCGAAGGAAGAAGACAAGATGGCGACTGGAGAGGAGGTTCCTAAAACCTCTCCCAGAAAACACAATCGAACGGCCATCCAGGAGCCAAGAAAGAGGACTCTGAGTGACAAACCGGCTGTTGAGAAATCCACAAATCACAAGTAAACACCTGAAGGCTGGTGAGAAGGGGGCTAGTCGGGGAGAGGGAAGGGAGCTGTCAGTCCCCAGAGGGTTAAAGCTAAGCCCACTGTAAAGGGTTAAAGCCAGGCCCACCGCCCAGGCTTGACCTTGGTATAATCAGTCCCTGTCTGGGGTTGAGGAATTCCTGGGGCTGACAATTACTGCGCATGTACCGCCTTATGTAACCATGAAAACCTAAACAATTGCTACTGGGCAAATGCGGCAAGATGCCACTTTTGTTTGAATATGTATATATAGTCCCAGGTGCACAATAAAGTGGCTTGCTTGCTGGTGTTCTTATGGTCCCATGTCGGCTCCACCTCTGTTTTACCACCGCCGAAACCTGCCCTGTCTGGAAACCTTGGCAATGACATTTGGTGTAGTCCGCAGGATGAGGTGAGTACTAACCCCAGCGCCTCTGAGGGTCCCCGGGTGGAAGGTATGTGGCCTCCCACCTCTCTATGGCACCCAGTGGTCATGTATCTGGTCACATGGACAGCCCTAGATGACTGGGATGAGATTAGGCCAAGACCTGAGGATATCAATAAGGCCCTGGAATCTATGGAGCCGAACGTTCCCCCGGCACACCGGAAGGTGGCCGGCCGGGTAGCCTGGATTTTTCTGGCAGCGCTGTGCCACACCAGCTGGGAGATGCAGGAGAAAGCTCAACAGGTACGCCAGCTGCAGCACAGGGAGGAAACGCGAAAGAGCACCTGGTGGCTGCTGAACGTATGCAGCAGGGCTCGGAGGGGTCGGTACACTCCTCCAGGGCAGGTAGCCTGATACCTATATTGCAGGCTTGCCCTTTGGTGCAATGGAAGGTCGAGCTGGAGCAGCAAATGGGGCCGGGGGATCTGCTGCAAGGGGGCCCCCCAGGCCAGGCAGCATACAATGACTCCATACTCGCCCGCTGAATTACGGGAACTGACGGAGCAGGTACAGCAAAGGGCTGGGGACACGGTACCGGGCTGGCCACTGAGATTATGGGACGAGGGGGCAGAAGGAACAGAGCTGTCCCCTGATGAAATGTCCCAAGTGGCCTCCATTACGGTACTCCCCTCCTTGAGGCAAAGGCTACAAAATACTGCCCACACCAACCATGATGCAGGGAATCACTCCCTGATCAATTGGATAATGGCAGCGGCCCAAAAGTTTTGGGCAGATGCTGGTGAATTGCCTGAGACTGTGAGCAACTGGTCCACGTACTCGGACCTATTGCAAATCATACGGGAGATGGGCATGTGACGGATGATGTTTCAGGTACACTACAATAGTCCTGATGAGGAGGTTTTCATCACTAGGATGAAGGACCTCATTCTAGCCTCAGGACCCCCAGGAACTTTCGGGACTATGGCGGCTCTTCTGGCTCCCTATGTAGATTGGTGGGTGCATGAAGTAACAGCCGCCCTAGCTCAATTAGGGGATGTGGAAGTGAAGCAAAAGAAAAAAGGCGGCCAGGTGTGGTCGCTAAGGGCCCCAAGGGGCCCCCAACCAAAGGATGCCTGAAGAATAAAGGGGCTCAAAAGGGTGGTGTTTAGCCTGCAGTGAGAGTGAGCCGAAAGCAGACGTGGTTTGATCTATTAGCAGCGGGAGTAGCTGTAGAGAAAATAGAGCATCAGCCCACAGGGGTGCTGCTGGCTCTGTGGAAGCAGCTGAAGACTGATCAGTACTTTACTCCCCTGCCCGCTGCTACACTCCCAATTCGGGAGTTGAGACTGACTGATTTTTACCCAGACTAGGGGTCTGGCCAAGGTACCCGGCTGAGGGGGGACCAGAGGGACCGGAGGCCACATGTTGAACTTGCTATTTACTGGTCCCCCCCCCCCGTTAATGTGCAACGGGTAATAGCCCTTGTGGACACTGGAGCTGATAGCTGTTGTTGTATGGAAACCTGGATCGCTTTAGCGTTCCTATGGCCACCATGGAGGGACATGGAGGCCGGATGATACGGGTCAAACAAGCAGTTGTGACCCCAAGCATAGGGCAATTGCCCTCACAAGACTATAAAGTCTATGTCTCCCCTATCGCAAAATATATTCTAGGGGTGGATTTGCTGCAAGGACTGGTGATTTCGACAACGGTGGGAGAATTTCGCCTGCGTACGCGAGTGGTAAAGACTATTGTTCAGGGGCATCCTCATCATGCCCCCTTGGTATTGCCCCAGGCTACCCGTGTTGTGCATAGAAAGCAATATAGGCTACCAGGAGAGCATGAAGAGATTGGTTGTACCATTCTCAAGCTTGAAGAAGCCCAGATAATCCGCCCAACGCATAGCCCTTACAATTCCCCCGTATGGCCCATGAGAAAGCCTGATGGCTCCTGGCAAATGACTGTGGACTATCATGAGCTGAACAAAGTGACGCCCCCATTGTATGCAGCAGTGCCCAATGTAATGGACCTGATGGACAAACTCACACATGAACTGGGACAGTATCACTATGTTGTGGATTTGGCAAATGCCTTTTTCTCCATAGATATAGTGCCGGAGAGTGAAGAGCAGTTCGCCTTCACGTGGGAAGGACGACAATGGACTTTCCTGGTGCTTCCCCAGGGATATCTGCACAGTCCCACCCTGTGCCACGGACTGGTGACTCAGGACTTGGCCACCTGGCGGAAGTCAGCAGGGGTCCATCTGTTCCATTACATTGATGACATAATGCTAACCTCTGATTCTCTTGCAGAGCTCGAGACTGTGGCCACCAGTCTACGGGAAGCCTTGGAAACCTGGGGGTGGGACATCAACGAAGACAAGGTCCAGGGGCCTGGGTTGTCTGTCAAATTCTTGGGAGTTTTCTGGTTGGGTAAGACTAAGGTTATGCCAGAGGCAGTCATAAATAAGATACAGGCATATCCCCAGCCGACAACAGTAAAGCAATTGCAGGCCTATTTGGGTTTGTTGGGCTATTGGAGGGTGTTTATTCCTCATTTAGCCACTTTATCTCGCCCCTTGCATCGCCTGATATGGCGAGGGGCTACTTGGGATTGGACCCCAGAGATAGAGGAGTCATTTCGAGCCACCAAGCAGGCAGTGGCTCAAACCCAAACCCTACATGTGGTTGACACCACACTACCATTCCTTTTAACGGTGTCAGTGGATGACAATGGGTTTGGATGGGGCTTGTGGCAGAAACATGGGACTCGTAAAGTGCCCATTGGTTTCTGGACTCAGTTGTGGAAAGGGGCGGAAGCCCGCTATTCCCTTATAGAGAAACAGCTAGCTGCTATTTATGCTGCCCTTTTGGCTTGTGAGGCCATAACAGGTCCTAATCCTGTAACCATCCAATCATGGTATCCGGTAGAGGGCTGGTTGCGGTCTTGGTTACTGACGCCATGGACCGGGGCAAAACCCTTACCAGCCACAATGTTGTCACAAGATGGACACATGACCTGTATTTTACCTGAGGGTAAAGATCTTCCTTTAATGGTGTCACTGTCTGCTTTGTCCTACCGCCCAGGCTAACGGCAGGCAATAGTGTCCTGTCCTGGGCACATGCTATTGCTCAGGTGCACAATGTTCCCCACTGCTGGATCTGCATGGAAACACCGGTAGAGGCAGCTGAGGGCCTTCCGTGGCAGATCCACTCGGCTTCCCTACATAGCTGGATGCAGTTACGTACATGGAGCAGCACCGCTGAATGGGACCAATAGCGCCGGGCAGTGGACAACTTGCTCCGCAAGGACCATAATAACCAATCCCCTCTGTTTGGTTATGCGATGACTATGAGTGGGGTTGGGTGGTGTGGGAACACGTGGAACTACGGGAACAAGTCCCGTTGTGTATAGAACAACACCGCTCAGCTGCTAATTGCATTGCTGATTGGGTGCCCCCACACTTGTGTCAAAATGTTACCCATGTGCTGAGCCCTCTCATTTGGTGGAATTCCTTAGGATCCACCTGGCGGTGGATACTAATGATCCTAGCAATTATTGCTAGCAGTCTGGTAGGCATTTGCTGTGCCCTATATTGCTGCTGTGGGCTGTGGGCTCAAGGATATGCATTATGGACAAAGTCCCATGTGGCAGCCCTGTAGGGGTAGAGTGTCAGTCCCCAGAGGGTTAAAGTTAAGCCCTCTGTGAAGGGTTAAAGCCAGGCTCGCCACTCAGGCTTGATCTTGGTATAATCAGTCCCTGTCTGGGGTTGAGGAATTCCTGGGGCTGACAGTTACTGCGCATGTACCGCCTTATGTAACCATGAAAACCTAAACAATTGCTACTGGGCAGATGCGGCAAGATGCCACTTTTGTTTGAATACGTATATATAGTCCCAGGTGCGCAATAAAGTGACTTGCTTGCTGGTGTTCTTATGGTCCCCCATGTCGGCTCCGTGTGTGTTTTCTCAATTGGGTGTACCATTGCCGAAACCTGCCCTGTCTGGAAACCTTGGCATTGACAGGAGCAGAGACGGACCACACGGGATCGGGATGTGATCCCTGCTGACTATTCGGAGCTGTGCAGTTTGGGGGAGGGGAGAAAGCCTGGGGAGCTGGGGACAGAAGGAGTTTGGGAGCCAGCCTCTGGAACTTTTGAGTGGTAGAAGGGCTGAGAGAGGACTCTGAACTGCAAAGATAACACCCCAACTGTAAGCCCCCTGGAGACCTAAACAGGGCTGCAGTTCCTGTTCCCAACCTGCTGCAAAGGCGACCCTGCTGTCTCAATCCAGGCCCACAGCTTTGGACTTATGGAGCAGGCACATCCTCGAGCACCCCAGAGTTCTGAAAGCAGTGTGAGCCTTTAGATAGCCAGATACTGAATCAGGGCTGGGAAGAAAGACTAATTTGATTTGCTAGCATTCACCCCAGCTAGCAAAAATACCTTCACCAGCAAAGGGCAAAAGGCAGAGCCATCTTTGGAAAGCCTTTTGTTGGCCTCTACCCAGGATATATGCGCATAGCCTCCAAACGCAGTAGGAGATCAGAAACAAGAAACAAACCGCCCCCTCTCTCCCAAAACTTGACCCCCAGTGCCACCTAGTGTCTGCCCTACAGCAACACACCACAAAAGCAATAATCTGGGCACTGAACATAAAGCCCTCATGTCAAAGAGGAAGAACCCAGTGGACAGGATGAATTCCTTAAAAACTAAAACTCCTCAGAAAAAAACATGAAATTGAACCAGAATAGATCCTGTTACAATGGGAAGGATCTCATTTAAGAGATGGAGAATTTAAAACAGCCATTCTAAAAGCTGTGAGAGAAATGACAACCTATTGGCAGAACACCGTAGTTGAGATAAATAATATAAAAAAAGATATGAACGACATAAAAAGGAACTCTGTGAACAAAAAGAACAATTTAACAAAGGTATTCAAAACATAAGAAAGATTGAGACGGAAATACGAGAAATAAATAATACCATAAAAGAAGTGAGAAATGAAATAATTGCCATAGGAAACAGGACCAACCAGATGGAGGAAAGAATTAGTGATATTGAAGACCAGAACATGGAAACAGCTCAGAAAGAGGAAGAGAGGGAATACAGAACCAAAAGGTTTGAAAGAACTCTGCAAGAAATATCCGACTACATGAGACAAAACAACATCAGGATAATAGGAATAGAAGAAGGGGCAGAGCAATCCTCAGAGAGCATACTCAAACAAATCGCAGATGAGAAATTTCCAAACCTATGGAAAGATCTGGAACCCCAAGTTCAAGAAGAAAGCAGGTCTCCCAGATACCTGGACCCCAACAGATCTTCTCCAAGACATATGGTACTAAAGATGTCCAAAACTAAAGACAAAGAGAGAATTCTCAAGTCAGCCAAGGAAAAAAGAACTATAATCTTTAGAGGAAAACCCATCAGGCTGGCATCAGATTTCTCAGCAGAAACTCTACAAGCCGGGAGAGAGTGGAACCCAATATTCAAAAATTTAAAAGAGAAACTTCCAGCCAAGAATAAAAATTATCCAGCAAAATTATCTTTCAGATATGAAGGTGGAATAAAGACCTTCTCAGACAAACAAAAGCTGAGGGAATTTGCCAGCACGAGGCAAGCACTACAAGAAATACAGAAGGAGGCTCTTCAGCCTGAAAAAAAACATCAGGACAAATGGAACAAAGTTGGGGCAACAAGAAAGAAACAAAAATAAATGAACAAACACACAAACAAAAACAAAGATAGGAATAAGTAATGGCCACAGGAAATCCTCAGGTATCAATCATCACTCTAAATGTCAATGGACTGAATTCACCAATAAAAAGACACAGAGTAGCAGACTGGATTGAAAAACAGAATGCATCCTTATGTTGTCTCCAAGAAACACACCTCAGCTGTAAGTACAAACACAGACTCAGGGTGACAGGATGGGATACAATACTCCAAGCAAATGGTAACCAGAGAAAAGCAGGAGTGGCCATCCTGATATCTGATGAAATAAAGTTCAAGTTAAAAAAGATAGTAAAAGACAAAATGGTCATTACATAATGATAAAAGGCACAATGCAACAACAAGAAGACTTGACACTAATCAACATATATGCTCCCAACCAGGATGCACCAAAATATACAAAGAAACTACTAACAGACTTGAAAGGAGAAACTGATGAATACACAATCATAGTGGGGGACATAAACACCCCGCTAACAGCCATGGACAGATCATCCAAACAGAAAATAAATAAGGAAATAACAGCTCTAAATGACACATTACAGCAATTGGATATCATTGATATTTACATGACACTTCATCCAGCAAAAAGAGACTACACCTTCTTTTCTGGTGCACATGGAACATTCTCAAGAATAGCCCAAATGCTGGGACACAAAAGTAACCTCAGCAAATTCAAGAAGATCGAAATCATACCAAGTGTATTCTCAGACCACAAAGCTTTGAAATTGGAGATCAACTGTAGAAGGAAAGAAGAAAAAACCACATAT